>JAQFYC010000178.1:0-75204 GCA_034694165.1 Tomocerus mixtus | reverse complement strand
TATAAGGATATTTGTCGTAATTATGCAGCAATACACTCACTCGGGCGGGCTGTATACAGTGGCTTGGCAGTTTTTAATTGTTTTATTTCCTCTAATCATTTCAGTTCCTGAGTTTAACGAGCAAGTGGAAAATTTGTAATTGTGCTCATTATGTCGCCTACTAAGAAGAATGTTAAAAAACTAAAAGAATTAGCCGAAGAAGAATTAAATGAACTTAAGAGAAAAGCGCAGGCAAAGCAACCCTCTATTCCCCCGATTCCATTTTCAGCAGAAGGTTTCGAATGGCACAAAACATCATTGTTGGAACGAGAGGAAATTCCCGGCAAATCAGACGTCGTAGATTGGTACCTTAAGTCCCAGAAGGAATATTTTGATGCAATTAAGAAAGAAGTATTGTCGTCAAAGGTTGCAGAAACTGAATCCAATGGTCATCACTCCGCTTGAAAATGTGCCTACGAATTTTGTTGCTATTCCATTTTGAGGTCTTCCAAAATTTTAAATAAACCTGAACATGTAATTAATCAGCCTCTACTCTTGCATGAATTGTCAAAATCTATCATTGAGAACTTTTTTTTTGAATGTAAATGCCATTGTTGTCAATAATTTGCAAAGCAAATAAACAAAAGGAAAACAATACTGGTATGACTGATTAGTATAAGTATAGTATGAATATCTACTGTCAATCACGGGTACATACTTTTACAAAACCTTACAAAAATAATGTGTTAGTTTAAAATACTTAAAGTTGATCATTTTTTCTGTAAAATTATTATATATTCTTTGCATTATTTATTTTGCCATGCAGGTTTCCTGTGACGTTAATAGTATATTTTAGATGGATAGATAGCAGACTATTCTAATACTATGTACATCTCGTTATGATTTCTGAATAAAAAATGGAAAAGAATGACAAGTTGACACATATTACGCTGGGAGCATTGTAAATAATTATTGCATGTTTATCATTTATCTGCTTTGGGAATCGGAGTCTTTATCTTTCGAGTTGTATTTTAGCTACAAATAAATGCATATACGAGTATTTACAATTTTCTGATGTACCGCAACAGTCAGATCCAGATGTATATTTATTAGTAGGCTAAAAGAAAGTAAGCTGAGTTAGTCTCCTTGCTTTTTGGATCCTTTGTTAGCTTCCCCTTAAGAAAAGGTTCCATGAATGTATACTTAGGTAGTTGTTTTGTGGAAAGAGATACAGAGTAGGATTGATGCACTTTTTGTATATTACATATAAATGGCTAGTTACTTATGGTTAGAGAAAGCGGAGGACAAGTAAGGGAAGCCAGAGAGAGGAAGAGGAAAAAGAGTTGGTTTGGCTTGGCATGTCAGAGCATCAGAGGCACTAGTGGATTACAACATTGAGAGTGGCAGTGAGGTCTGACGGTAGCTATACATTTTTGATCAGTTCCCAGTGGATTCTGATGTTGAAGGACTGACTAGTCTATTCGATCTTGAGTGGTGTCTAATGTGAAGATAGTAAGTACTACTACATACAGTAGGTAGTTAAGTCACTAGTGGTAGGGATGCATATGTATATAAATATACTACCCTTCTAAATATATAAAGATACATAACATGGATGGAAGGAGTCGGTTGTCTTGTCGGTGGGTACGTACATAACATAAAATAGCATGGGAAGAAGAAGCACGCTTAGGTTTGTCTGCCAAGCCGCAGAAAAGACGTCAAGAGAGATAAAATATGAAGCACTGTTGGGGTGGCATATTGAATTTCGGGCAATTGGCTCGAGGGGTTCATGAGATGGCTGCAAAAAGATTCAAAACTCATTAATTTTTGTGTGATGATGAGGCTTCGCCGTTTTTTATCAAAAGTCTTGATACGGGAAACAATGAGGGTTCGATAGAAAAGAAAAGCAAGAGACGGGACTTTCTCTTTGTGCTGCATACACGTTGAGTTTGAGTTGTGTTGTATTGTATTGTGTGTATGTCTACGTATGTATGCATGTATACATCTATCTACATTCTGTAGTAAGTAAGTAAGAATACATTAGGTATATAGTGGACTGGTCTGGTGTACTGTAGTTGTATTGTATCTGTATCTACTGCGTAATATGTACTCTAGTTTTTCCTTTCTTCTTTCTTCTGGATGAAACGAAATGAAATGTCGAGCTGAGTGAATGTAGAAAAGAAGCGGAAGCACCAAAGTTGCCTCCAGGAAGAATCATTCCTACGAAACGCAGCGGAACACAACGAAACGACGACTTATACATACAGACTACTTTCAAGAACTCATCTTACTCACTCACTCAGTCACTTCTTTCACTCGCGAGAGAACAGCATTATAAAAAATCAGTAGAAATACATACTTTCACATACAGACTATTAGGAGTACTTATTTATACTTATGTACATATGTATTAAAAGGCTTCCTAGTATATCACATAATATTATAGTTAAGTAAGTAGTCAAGTAACGGGAACGGCACTTCTAGTCTACATCTACATATAAAATTCTGACCTTCCAATCCAAATCCAACATCAAGACTAAACTAGAGTAGAATAGAACGGATCAGCATCAGCCTCTTCTCTAAATTACAGCTATGACATGCATATAAAGAGGATTCTGATTATCTACTAAGTCCACAGAGCTCAACTTGGATACTCTTCCCTTCGATACTCCTTTTTCCTCGCTTCTCACCGTTCTACAACGCCAAGCAAAGCAATGAAAACCACGCCACGCTAAAGAGAGAATACTTACACGAGAAGCAAGCAAGACATTTTACTAAAGAACAAGAAAGAACGAGCTGCAACCCATGGGATGCAAAGAGATTTCTCCAAGAACATCCAGGAAGTAGGATCTCCACTTCGCTTCAATTATTGCAATTGGAATTTCTTGTTCAACAGCATTCTTCTGAGAAAATAAAAGCACACATTATCTCTACTCCGTTCTAGTATCGTAAATACTTGCATTACGTGAATGCTCTCTCATAGCTACTTACTTATTCTAAGATACACTGCATTATACTTATCTACTGATATATATACCCAACCAAACTAAACTCCTTTATTTTTCTCTTTTCTAGAGGACTAATATCTATTTTTCAGTTTCACTGCAAATAGCAGTGTATTTTAGCAGTATTAGAGTCTCCTAACGATTTTTCTTTTTAAGATTTCAGGCATTAGTCTTAGTGATACTATTCTTGTACTATAATATTGCTGGTAGTTACTACTTATTGTGTGATACATATACAAAAGGATTCTACTCATCTTCAGTATGGTCGGATTTTTAAGAGTTTTGTACTTAATTGCGTATTATAGTTAGCAGATCCCAGTACATTTAGTATATTTATACAAATTGCCCGTGCATCTTAACAGTTGCTTATATTTTGTAATTCATAGTTACATACTGTGGAATAGTAATCCATAGGTGTTGATTTGCTCACTTTTTTCAATTTTTCTTAATAAAGTTCACAATGTACATACAAACCGCCGAGAAACGAACATGTCTGCTCTTCAAGCCCAAAAGCAACCTGCCCGCCCTCGTACCTTAGCTAATTTTCTTAGGAAGAAAGTTGCGGTGCGGTTAGTTCAGAGAGAAACTTCTTTTTTCCTCTGAAGTCATGTTACTCAACTCCAGTTGACTGCTTTTATTGGAAGGAAGTCTTTGGTTGGAAAGAGAAGAAAGTGTAGCATTTAACAGCAGTTGGCGTCTTACATAATCGCTCTCACTATTACGAGTACGACAGTTGAAACTAATCACAAATTCTTTGCTTAATTTTCGATGTATGGCTAACCCTATCTACTTATGTCACTGTCGGTTTCATTTCACTTTCACTTTAATCTCAAACTTAAGTTTCATTTCAAACAGCTATGTAAACTGACTTAAGATTAGCTATTATCCGTATACTATTAGGTGCTAATGTATTTATAAGAGTCCATGCTCGATATTGGAATAAATCTTGTGTTACTCGAAGAGCAAATCTTATTGCATCTTTGTTGAGAAAGTAGCTTGGTTTGGCTATATAAACTTACCGTCACAAAGAAATGATACCGTTTGTGGCTAGATCTTTAGAAGTTCAATTGGATTCTAAAAGATACTTTTATCGAGTGGTTTAGGGTTAGACTACTGGTATGCAAGCTGAGCTCGGGAAAATGAAAACTTAATACATTTCTAACATATCCATATGTTCAATTTGGCAAGCTAATAAGTTACTTTGTTCAATTACTCCACCAACATCTGCACTAGTACGTGAATTCTCCTAAATTGAACTGTCGAACCTTCAAATACAAACATCCTATATATTTTATGTACAATATTATTATATTATAGTAACGACGAGCTAAAAACACTTAAAATGATTGTAATACATGTAATGTAATAATGAGATGTAAAATAACCCCTGAGCCTTCAATGGAATTTCGAATTTCTGAGTGTGATTTCTTAAAAAAGAATAATTATTTGAAAGTGAATTTTCAATATAAAAGTATTTTGGTAAAGTAAAGCTAAACTTACAGGTAATACACAATAGTAAATTTTTTTCGTAACTTAAGTATGTTGAGATACAAGATGTATAAGAATAAGTTTAAAAGGGAAGAGTGGCATTGTAACATACATTATTTATTCATGGGATAATGAAATATTTATGTCGAATTTATTGAAGTAAGCCGAAGTGATTTTCGGGCGGAGTGAATTTGTAAAAGTAGTTAAATTCCTTGGAAAGGTCTATTCTATAATGGCATGCATAGGATTAGGATAGCGGAGTATGTAGATATGTTAAGGTGGTTATGATATCGGAGAGAGAAGAGAATTCTCACTTTCACCAGTCACCAACCTAACCAAACCACATTACTGTGTGTGGAATAGTCAGTCACATCACAGTATGTAGTTTAGAGTTTAGAGTTGAGGAGGGTGAGTGGGTGAGTTAGGCAGATGTACGTGGATATGGGAGTCGGGTAGTCTCAGTCCGTTATGTTGTTATGTGTAGAGAAGGAAAGCAGCAGAGATATAGCGGTTTTGGGTGAGTAGTAATTCTTTGTCTACTCTTTCTTGCTCTCCATTGAACATTGGAAAGTCTTGCATAAAAGTTGAATGTATGTATGTATTTTAGAGCGCTAAGTCAAAGTCAGCTGCACTAACAATAAGACAAGTGACATGACTTTGCACTTTCCAAAGAAAAATCTTTATTTGCCAACCTAAGTTTTCTCAAGCGTTATATGCAGTATTACTACGGGCGTTTGTGTCCTGTTGAGTGGCTCCTTATTTAAGATGAGATTCCTGGCATATCAACTCTCTCTTCTCATCCTCAGTTATCCAACAAATCTCTCTTCTTCATACATATACTTACTTCCCCATTTTCTAACTACATACTCTCGCACTCAAAACACAACGCAAAAGCTATTTAATGTGCATACTTGCTGCATAAGAAAAACTAAAGAACTACGAACATTTAGGTACTGTGTTTTTCGAATCTCACATGAATATATATTTTTTGGCCAGTTTTTATTTTTGCTGTAAGTGGTAAGATGAGCGTACTTAAAAATAGTATAAAAATACTCCTGTAACCATATACAGATAGTACGTTGTGATGTAGAAAAAAATGAAGTAATCAAATAAACCGCAAAGTAAATCTAAAATATAATGCTAAACAAATATACACTCTGTACTAAAAATAGATACTATTACAGTATATTGTAACGTCAAGTGACTATATGTCTACCTAGTGAAATGAAAAAGAAATAAAAAGAAGCGTATGAATATAATATATGTATTTAGGGATGGTATAATGTGATGGGATGTTGTTGGAAAAGAATTTGAATTAAATACACCATTAGATGTCAGTCTTAAGTTGTGTGTGCTTTCACCCTTAGTAGAAATACACTACAAATGCATAAGTAAGTAGTTAGATTTGGAGACATGGCAATGTAATGGCAATTTCACTCGGACCTGCTAACTCCCCCAACGAGATCTGTTTACATTTAAAGCTTGTTGACTTATTGTACACATATGCGGATATTTTATGTTACCAAAGTGCACAATCTCAACTCTTAACGGCCGCAAAGCCAACGCCAACGCAAGCCGTTGCCTTTTCCGTTACTTCCTTCAAGATACATTCTATTCTATTCTATGCAGGTATGTATCTACTTACTTACTCTACTTTTCCTAAATGTATCTACATACTACAGTAGATACATGTCATACCTACATATAGTACATACTTAAATATTTACAAAACATGTATGCAACGCAATGCAATGGAATACATACATACCTACACTTTTCTCCTACATATAATAACTAGTTCACTCACATTACATTTAGGTAGATTGAGACGTTTTTACTTTAAAGCATTAGAGTTGCAGAGAAATCCGGGCCAGGACTACGACTGGAGGCTATCTTTCCTTGTGTTTGGCTCACTTAAAATGGGCAATCTACTCTACACTCTCAAGGGTCCTACAAACGATGTCCTTTTCGTCATAACCTCATAAATTATTGATCGACTCAAGACACAGAGCTCCCTATTTAAAATTCACGGGATTTACTCTACTAGGACTCTTTTGAACACGCTTCCTTGACCAATCTAGGTACACAGAAAAAAGATACACATGTAAGTACTTACCATAGAAGGGAACAGAGTAGCAGTTGTTAAGTGAAGTGAATACATTGTGTCTTACCGCGTACTACTCACTAACTTACGTACAACACGCTTTCAATGTGAACTTAAGGAGAGAGAAAGGTGCCTTCTTTTTTTCTTGCATTTCCCAGAATACCTAAAATACGTACATAGATAGATAAAAGAAGATGCATAAGATACTAGGCTGAAAGTTGTATGGGGTTAACTGTGTAGTACAAACATCCATAAGTAGATAAAAATACTTTCTCCTCCGTAGTGTGTCCTTTCTCCGCTTACTCATTTTCTTTCTTCCTGAAATCACGGGATACCTAGAGGTAAAACAACAAAGCACACCGAAGCGAAAATGCAAGCGTATTGATGTCGGTCTTTCCCTTTCCACTCTCAAATCTGCCTGTATAATATATCTGTAACACTGCAATTGCATAGTAAACTCCATTTGTATTTCATTTTTAAAATTATATGCTCTGGAAAAGCATGAAAGTGTAGCTGTAAGCAAAGTGTACATAGGTAGCGCAAATAAACTTCAACCGGAGACATCCCCTGAAACGTTGTTTGCATTTTCTTTTGCTATGATATGCATTTAAATTTATTTACCTGTATAAATACTTACTTGGGTTGCAGCAATGCTGAGTAACCATTTCAAAGTACGACGTACAATTGTTGAATTCAACTTCTTGTATCAATACACTTTAAATTTTGGGCTTATCTGCGTACCTTCTTTTTCCACTCTACCTTCCTATGTAAGTACGTATAGGGAATATTGTAGCTGAATATTTCAAAAACGTTGAATAATCTTAGGCAAATGGTACATAGAAGAATTGTATTAGCATGTAAGTGGTATACGTACTACCTATGTACCAGAACCAGCGCTTACCTTTTTATCTGTTAGGTACAAGGTACTATTAGATTGCACATGGACAGGAAGATTTGAACTCATTTCTGTACTTTCTCAGTCATGATTCTCAGTAATGTAATGCATGAATAAAGTTGGAGATCTTAACTTTACAAGTTGAGCTGCTCACATTTCCAACAATTTCCACCTCATAGGTAACAATAACAAGAAATCCAGTTGGCTTTGGCTTCGCTTGGCCCGCAGTAGGCAAAAAAGGGAAACGGTGTTCCACGCTAATTTCATATCTAGGTCCTTTAGAGATATATGTACTCTAGGAAACAAACCAAGTAGGTAGAATGAATTTGCCCCTGAAGCCACTACGCTTCTCTGAACTCTTCCTTTAGTTGCATTACTTAGTTTAGTTGGAAACTGTGCGTAGGTAAGTAAGTATTGCATTACATTTTATTGTAGAGCATGGGATGATCTGGGCCAGGATTGGATTAGTTTGCCTTCTACTGTATTTCTAACGAGAAGGGAAACATAGTGTTTTCCTTCTGAAATCAGAAACATCTAAGTAACTACGGCATACAATAGATTAGGAGTTAAACAGATAGCATCTCTATTGTATATTCCTTAAGGTGTCTATCTCACCCCGATCTATCCCGTATGTATGTACGTATACGTATACTTAACTAGAACATATAATATGTGAATGTGTCTACTGTCTGCTCTATCCACAGCCAGACAGGTAAAGTAAAAGTAGTAGTACAGATATTTAGCTCACGCGAGGTGGTTAACAATAAGTTTAGTGGCTAAGAAGCTAGATACCATCTGTACATATAGTTTGAATGCACAAGATTAGATACGGGAAGGATGCTACAGAATATTGTATCTCTAATTCGTATATGAAAGTAGGAGTGCAGAAGGTGCAATATGTGTAGGTATCTGTAGGTATTGTATATGTATGTATTATATAAATACTTAGAAGGAGGGTGGTCCGTGTTTGTCTAACTAGTTGTAAGTAAGTCAGTTTGGTTTGCTGTGACTTTGGTCGTCGAGTTCAGTTGTTATCATATTAACATTTGCATATAAATGGCTAAATAGGTAGAGCAATATCCAAGATGCCTAATTGCAGGCGGAGAAAGCATCATGACTTTCTCGCCAAAATGTGTTGACAAGGACTTTAATTTGTAACTAAATGTTTCATTATATACGCGTAATCCAAGCGTTTAATTAAATCCAAGAGTTTCAGGATACTCCTACTGCCTACTACTGCATCTAACCTTAAATGGAAGTAGAACTGTTACATGTACATACATAATATTAAATACATATCGTAGCATATACCTTCTACTTACTTGCCATTTGCTACGAGCAGCTAGTTTTGGCTAAAGAGAGGCAGACAGGGAATTTCCAGTAAAGTTCATGAGATGAAACTTGTTGTCAGGCAAGCAAGGGCTATAATTAATAGGAATGTAAGATGTAAAAGCAGGGAATAGAGCGGTAGGCTGAACGGTGAAAGCCCTCAGTCGAGTGGTGAACTTGGCTTTCTTTTGGCTACTGCAGTCTACCAGTCTATGGCTTCTTCCTTCAACACAACTCAACACAGATGAGGATGAGGATGAGACGCTGCTGTCTTAGCGAAAACTTACTTTACTTTACTCGGCTTTGCACTACTAAAGAACTATATAATGCTACATGCATTACATTTTGCTCTAGATACTATATATAGAAATATAGCAGCAACATACTGAAATTTCTATACAGTAATTCCTACCTTACATACAATGTATCTGCTCCAGACCAAAGGGCAACTAAAGAGACATGAATAAACCATACAACCAAAGCCAACTCAACTATTCACAATCAGTCAGACTACTCAACACTCTTCTCTCACTCTCTAAGTCAGTTTCGTGCAATTATATTGCACCAGAAAACTTTATTTCTAATATTTATACAGGGAAATTCATAATATTGTATAGACACAACGATCGAGTTATGTAATAAATGAAAGCTATCAAAAAATATATTTTAGAGAATATAAAATCACAGACTCAGTTATCGAGGGATACTGCGATTATCTGTATTATTTACAAATGTGGATATAATGATTGGTTGGGCTAACCGCTAAAAAAGTACTTAACAACAATGGCTCCTGTAACTAATTAAACAAGCTTGGGTAATTTTCAGCAAGTAACTGTATTCAGTTTTGCTTCCTAGTTTAACAATTCAGTGTTGACTGTTTTATATTTCATTTCTTGATACGCATTTTGTCTTAAATTGCCAAATGTTTTACCAATACAATTATTTCAGAATATCTTACACAATGAACGGATTTATGTTGTTTTAATAAAATTCAAAAATAATCATTTAAAATTTCGTTGAAAACTAGATTAAGATATCCTGTTATTTCCATTTTAATGCTTCGGTAAACAGAAAACAGGTCGAATTACCCTGTACCTTTTATGTGCTTGATCTTATACCTGACCATAGTTACTTAGTTTGCTATCCCTTATACAGATAGAATATATTTTAGATAGAAATATATATTGTATCTCAGTATTACAGTATAAGATTTAGGACACTATAGTAGAAGTATTCTATTTTAGTATGAGAACATAAAGTGTAGAAAGTGAAGGGGACTGAGCTGACAATCAGAAAAGCAGAGCAGAGATGAGACGCGTATGTAGACTGACTGATTGAGGGACTAGGTCTATCCGTAATCTGTAAGGACAAAGTGACTGGCTGAGTGTAGCACGTACTCACCTCTTCTGTTATCTTCCTCTCGCTTTTTCCATTTAATAAGTGTTCTCATGACATAGATGTACGTTTGTAGCGTGGGTAGGTAGTAGGTAGCTCCTGTACATGCACTCACTTTACAAGTACATATAATATAATATACTAAATTGTCATCTGATGTATAGTCTACTAGAATGTTCTATGTAGTACTTTCATCCAGCATCGGTTGTTATGCTTGTCGGATAGACAGAGATTCAATTCTGTCTCTTGTGCACAGATAGCTAAAGAACTAATAGAAAGGAAGCCAAAGGAGCACATTCGTTTTACCTTTGCGAGGTATGTCAAAGGACTTAACTTACTAGCCATCTCGGCCCAGTTACACATAATACTTAAGTATGTAGAATTTATGTATGAAAGGTAGTCGAGTTTTTACTGCAAAGCAATTGGAACTCTTCCTCTGTTTCTACTGCTCTTTCCTTGATTTGCCTTGACTGAATAAAATGTAGGTTGTAGCCATAGAACTACTTTCGGAAGTCGGATCCGTATATACATTGCTATTTTATTATAGAACAGCGATACGGATACATTTTCTCTCACAGATTCAATAATACTTTTGCGTATTACTTAACTGTAGTGTTTTTATAATATTTATTCAAGTAAAAGCATCTAGTGCTTATCTAAAGGAGATTTTTAGAGTAAAATATATAGGTTACATATATTTGTACATAATGTTTTTAGCTATAGGTACTTACTATTACTTGCATGACACAGGATGTGATATGAAGGTAAGGTGTGTATGCATGTAGACAAATACGTTTTTCCTCGCACTTGTAACTTGTACTTGTAAGTAAGCTGAGAGAAGTAGGATGGATGCCATTATGAAGGAAGGAAGATAGATTCAGATATGCAGTACTGTGTGTGTGTGTGTGTGTACCGTGTCTACATAGAGGTGGGCAGGTTGCTAAGTAAGTTGGTTTGGCTAGTGTGTGTGTAACATGTAGCATTCGGCTTGTTTTATTCACCAGCTAGAAAAGAGAAAGTGGAGAGAGCATCTGTAAAGTAAAGTAAAAGTATCGAAACTAAGCCATACGAGAGCCGAGTGTTGAATGCGGAGTAGAGTGTTTGTAGTTGTGTTTAGTTAGTGTTAGAGAAGACTATAGGTAATGGCTTCAGGTTTCTGTAGTCTATCTTTACCGTACTGTATAGACATAAAGTACCTACTATATAGAAAGAGGAATAGCATTGCATTTCCACTGGAGCGGAGCCGTCAGTGGAAATAGAGAGAAATAGTCATGGAGACTCATGTAGGGAATTCAAGTGACTCAACTGACAAGTGAGACGAACATGAATATATAGATAGGTAATAATGTCGACAGGCCAGAGGAGAACGGAGTAAGTAAGTAAGTATTATTTTGTAGAGGAGAAAAGGAGAGCTGAAGTGATTGTGAGAAGGAGTAGAGACGCAGGAAGAAAGGAGTGAAAGTGAGTGAAAGTAACTACTTTAGATTTAGGGTTTTGGTAGTTTAGTTAGAGGTTTGTAGAGTAGAGTAGAATAGAATAGTAGTACACACAGACAGACACAAGTCAAGTCTCTTCTGCTTTCCCTTGCCTTGCCTTGGCTGAAGGTAGTCGTAGTGCATGTATGTAGTAATAGGTATGTATGTTAGTCTAGAGTATGTGTGATGTGGATAGAAAAGGATGGATGGATGGGATGAATAGATAGATAAGAAGAAGGTAGGTGGCAAAACGAAAATAGAGAGTCTTCTCAGCAAGGCATCCCATCTCCATTCTTCCTTGCACTCGCTCTCCTTCGTCCTCTTCTCAACTTAACTCAACTTCCAGTTGCTAATGAATAAAGAAAACTTGAAAAAATGGTGAGAGAAAGATGTTTTTGATGGATACTTCCTCCGTTGTGTTAAAAGGTCGTAGTGGAAGTAAGCGCATTAAGTTTGATGCTTTGAGTTTAGTCAGTGGATTTGAAGTAAAAAGTGATATTTCAAGTGAATGCGTGTCTAGGAGACCAACAGTTTCGCTCGCCACCTTCTTACTAACTTTACTAACATTACTAAGCTTATATCTAATATGTATAGCATGATCCTTCTCATGCAATGCATTGCACTGCAATCCTGAACACATTACTTAAGTTCCGTTATCTGTATAGGAGTAGGAATAAGGAGACAAGCCAGGAGTTGGCTGACTTACTATTACTATTACTATATCTCTACATTTTAGGGTTTGGTTGGTTTGCCTGATGCTGATGCACACTTCTGTGGCTTGTGTCGGTGTAGTGTATCTATCTGTCTTTTTCTGTATGTATATTATGTATAGAGGAGAGAGTAGACACACGCAGATGGTGTACTACTATGTATATTGTAAATAGTGAAGGAACGTACATAAGTTAAGTAAAGCTTGTATGCTGAGGATGGGATGGAGAATAAATGGCTCATGGATAGGTTATATTTATCTAAGAGAAGAAAAATTGTCGGGTCGATGAGGCGCGGAAAGGTCAGAAAGCCTATGTCAATTTTTCACCCTACTCTCTCTTTCTCTCTGTCTGTGTATTGATTTGGAGTGAAAGAAAGGCGGTGAGAGGAGGAATGTCTATCTCTGTAATAAGTAGAGCTAAAGTTAAGGTCGGAGAGATGCAAGCATGCAAAACGGCATTAGTTCCTACTTCGTTGAGCATTTACACACTTCCCGGCTCTTTTTTACATGTTATGTTCCCTGTCCCGATCTTTTTCTCTTTTTCTTCTTCATCTTCTGCTGGTTGCTTTGCTCTGCTCTCTTACACACTCCTGTACTGGCCTGTCCGCAAAGGCAATTCAAGGCAGTTTACTTCATTCATTCACTCAGCCAGTCAGTTTTGTTCCTTCATGCTCTTGCTCCTCCGTTTCCTCTTTTCCTCGGTGGCTTGCTTTGCTTTGCTTTCCCTGGACTCACAACACCCAACTGCGACTGAAGTGAAGTAAGAGCTACTCATTTCCCCCATCCTTCTTCTTTCTTAGCAGAAATACAATGGCCAAGCCGTCTGGTGTGATGTGAAGTGATGTGCTCTTGCTTTCTCCCGTTTTCTCATCTCTATACTTTCTGGTGGCTAACATTTTAGCAGTATTATGCACCACGGATCAACTAAACAGCCCTCTCTCTATTTTCCACCAACAACCATAACCATCCCATCCAATTTTCCTACAACCATATATTTATATGTATATAAACCAATGCTCTTTCTTGTGGTATGGTGTGCTGTTCTACCCTATTATGTATAATATCGTCGTCTATGTATCAAAATCGGTTAACTATAGCAATAATTTACTTTGAACAAAATCTGCTGCGACGCAATTGTTCAACATCCATAAACACATATGGCTTGGTCTATTTTTAGAATTGTAAAATCTTGTCGAAGTAGGTTTTTGCTTCCATATAAAAAATCATATTTTAGACGATTGTGGTATATAGATGACGATATGTACAAATATAAATAGTAGACAGATAGAGAGTGTTCTATCTCCACTCTTATACTTTCAGTTTCAGACTAGTTCACGATATGGCTACTCATCTCCTCTCTATTTCTTATACTATCTACTATTATGCACTTCCTAAATATATTCTATACGTTTGAATGGAATAGCTTCCCATAGTCATTCACGACTGTGGACTCACATCCCAATGACATGGCATGCAAAAGTCCACTGGCCTTTCTCGCTTCCTGAATCTTCCCAACAGCCAACTCTCTCCTCAATACCCCAATTTAAAAACTGCTCCTAACCATCTCTGTCTGTTGGAAGACCAGCCATTTCCTGTTGGCTACCAAATTCTTTTATGCTTCCTCACTCAACGATAGCCCCAACACAATACACAAAATTTGCGACTCAATCCACATACCTACAAAGTTTTTATGTAATTCTCTAGTATATCTAATACATGTAGGTATGCTAAGACTTATATGTATACATATACATAAATATGTAGTTGAGCAA
Source organism: Tomocerus mixtus (assembly GCA_034694165.1). Classification (NCBI taxonomy): domain Eukaryota; kingdom Metazoa; phylum Arthropoda; class Collembola; order Entomobryomorpha; family Tomoceridae; genus Tomocerus; species Tomocerus mixtus. The sequence goes on along the minus strand of JAQFYC010000178.1, from coordinate 61,053 downwards.
ATATTTGTTTGATCACTCACTTTTATATCTGTACATAATACTTCTAGGACACAACCTAATAATAAGAAACTGGGATAATAAAGCAAATCAACTAAATAAAAATCACGTAGCCAACCATATAATCAAAGTAGTAAGTGCTTATCCGTACAGTCTGATTTGATAGCTCATCATACTCACTACTCCATATTTATGATATTATGATTACATATTTCCTTACAATTAGGTTCTACCGTACTTACTTAGTATTATACATAGTAGAGATTCCTGACTGCGTTGAATTGACAAGTAAGAAATGTGTTATATTTGTAGTATTTCCTTAAGGTTGAGATATTGTATATTATCCTAGCTCACAAAATATTATGAAGCTACTTACTCCACAGTATGTCTATTACTCTCACGGTTGTCGGTAAAAGTTTTTCAGAATTTAATTTATTCTCCTACAGATATATAGTAGACAATGTAAATTTATTAACCCAACAGATTTGCTCTAGAAAGAAATGCAAAATACAAAGTAGGATCATCAAGGCATCAATCGTCGGCTTTAGCTGTAACATTTATTAAAATGTCTTCAGCAAGAATCCCAGGCCAGAAACTTTTCAAACGTACACTATGAGGCAGCGGCATTCAGAATAGAAATAAATGAAAATATTTTCTGAGAATCAGTTGAATCAATTTTGAATTTTTTGCAAACATTGAATAATAAAGAGTCTGAAGGAAGAAAGCGTGGAGCGAGAATAAAGTTCATGAATAGTATATTATTATTGTATTGAGAGAACACTTTTTGGAAGAGAGTCGGTGGAATCAGTAGGCTTTGTTGGTGGGATGTACCCTTTGGAGAGGTTCCAAAGGAGCTATAAAGCTGGAAAGGGTACTTGTAATAATGTCGGTGTAGGAATTTGTGGCGGGATGCATAGCTCTTTTCTTTATTGTCTGTTTGAATCCTGTTTAGTGTGGCGTCCTTTGACTTGCCTGCCCTAAAATACCGGTATGTATGTAAAACGGTAAAGTCAGAAAGTGTGTCTCCGGCAAGTCGGCTCGTCCATCCATACTTCTTACAATACTATTATCCCTAATATACACAACACATAATAATTTATAGCAAAATCCCATTCTCCTAGTTTAGGATTGTCTATATAGCTCCGACAACATAAACTTTACACAAGCTATAGTGTTATTTAACGTGTGCATCTGTACATATTTACTTATATGGATTTACATACCTATACCTATACAATCCCATGACATACAATAAACAGAACTCAGGATGCAACATCGAAATATATTAAGAACAACGTGCATACTAAACAATAGGCTCAGCTTACGACCGGGGTCAAAACAGACGTGAAGAAAATAAAAAACAGTGGATTGCCTACATTTTAAAAATTCTATAGTAATGAAAATAATAGAAACTCGTTTTAAAGTTCCAGATAATTTGAAAAGTATGTCTTGTACGCAAAATATAAAAAAATGAAAAACGTATCTCATAGTGAGTATTCTACTACTAACTGTCCATTTTTTTCAAAATGGTACATCTTGCACATAGTTACACTTATTATGTAAGATGAAATGACAATTTATGATGTAGTAGTAGTACAGATCAGTAATGAAATTATAAAAAACATCCTACTGCGTAGCTAAACAATTAGTTTTTGTATGCAAAACAGTAAAGTGTGCCACAAAATAAACGTTCGCCTATTAGATGGAAATGGGTTTGGTTTTGGTTTATAGACACATACATATGATGGTAGAGAGAGAGAGACAAAGCAGTGTGATGGCCATAATTATTATATGTATCTAAATATGCATCATGGGATGGCTTTTATGTATTCATATGTGTGTGTGTGGGTAGATAAGATTGGAATGTCTGGTTCTGGTTGGTTCTAGCCTAGTTAAATAGGGAAACTATCCATCTATCCATCTCTTATCTATCTCGTTAGGCTGTCTTAGCTATCCATCTCTATGTGAATAGGAGAAATGCGTAATATATTCATCGGTAGTGAGATAGAGTGGATACATTCACAGGCGGGACCATGAAGGTATCCCATGGGGTATGCAAATTTTGAGAGATCCTCTTCTTTACACACAATAGAACTAAAGTGAGAAGCATCTTTTTTCTCCCTGACTAAATTTAATAATGCCAACATTTTTCTTTAGCCGAGGAATACTTTGAGAGTATTGCCTTCCAGTGCTATCGCTCATATCCGATGCATTTCTTCACCTTACATTACATTACTATATTACGGCCGTCTCAACTACAGTACACTCAACTCTCTTCCCACTCGCCTTTTACTTACGGGCGAGTAGGAGTAGGAGTACTACATACTTCCTTTACCTATCTACATACTTACGTACATTACATACACACCCAGAGTCATTCTCAACTCCTAAAACTTATATTTACATGTACATACTCGCTACATTACATTACATTCTCTCTTTATGTATTGCTCTCTTACCACATGGGCATACTCCACTAAAAGTAAGTAAGTAAGTACGCAACATTCCATATAAGTAGGTAACTATTGTGCTACACTATGTACCATCATAACATAACATCTAATATAAATATCTACACACTACACTATAAGTATGTGTGAATTTGAGAAGGGAGAAAGCAAGGCAAGCCGGAGAAAGAAGGCCATAGGAGCCGTCTTTGTAATGCAATCTAATGTAGCCTTGTCTGCATAAAAGGGGCAATTGAAAGCAAGCGCTATGTATACAGTTACTCTGTCCTCTTATCCTATCTCCTTTATTACATTACATATACCATGTAACACAGAGTACCACCTACGTATACACAGTTTTACATGCCTTTGTAGTATGTAAGTATAAAGCATGTATATTTAGGTATATTAATATGATATCTAATACTTACATAATATATCATATTATAGTGTGTATGTAGATTCTTAGAAGATGGCATAGGAAAGCAAACGAAACGAAACCAGATGAATACAGTACAGTGAGCCAGCCAGGCAAGTCAGCCCGGCCATCGAAAGGAAGAAAGAGGAGAGGATAGCTTGGGAATGCATTACATATCCGTGCATTCAACAACGGAAAATTCTTCGGTGATGAGATGATGCAAAGTAAGTACCTTCTATGAGGAAGACTTACTACAATATGACTCTGACTGACTACGAGTATAGAGTGTGGACTAAAGGCATCGAGAGAATGAAGCCAAGCTAATGCTAACGCTAACGTTATAACGAAAGGGAAGTCACAGTGAGCCAGAGCAGAAAGGAGAGAGTTAAGTTAAGCTACTAGCTGGCTGCGTTGAGTTGATGTAATCATTTTAATGCAGTCTGATAGTCTGATCTGACATTCTCCACAGAGGCCTCAAGACACGACAAGCTAAGCCACGCAGAAGGAGAACTAATATTGCTCAGCCACTCTTCACTTACTTCACTTGAGCTAAGTTACTCTTACTTAACTCAAGTGGACTCTTCTGTATCATATAATAGCTCATCATCCACTCTTGCTCTTCCTTCTCTCATAATTATTTACTAGACACAATGAATTTCAATATCCCTCTTGCTCCTTTCCTCCATTTAACTTCCTTTCTTTCAGCAAACCCGTCGTCGTCCTCCTCGTCCTAGCTTTTACTCCTCAGCACTAGCTTCTTCAATCTATTTACTGCTTATGTGCGTACAATGCATATCCCATAGCTATTACTTATTACATATATAGTATCTCCAGTCTCTCCTATTCGATTTCCCTTACTTTCTCCATCCATTCGAGATATATGGACGTTTACGTTTAAAAAATTCACTTAGCAATATTTTTAAATAAAGAGCATAGCATAGCTACCTTGGTTTTGCTCTGTATTGTACATATGTGTTCTTATTTAGTACTAGCAAAACATGTATCATCGTATTACGTCTATTAAACATGACGCATCACCAGCCCCAGACCAGAAGAACTATTTGCTATACTATATGGGTATACTGTAGTGCACTATGTTCAATATTCACTAGAGTTGAAGTATGTAAATCAATTAGATTTTTTCCCTCGCCATATTTTCTCATCCGCTGCATAATGATAAGGATCAATTACCAAGGGAGTGGATGTGGAGGCATAGAATGTTGTACGTGTTATTATTCTGCTTACTGAGCCGCTGAGTTGTCAATGACTTACGTAAGTGTAAGGGATGCATGTTCAATGTCTGTATTCTCCTGTGCATACTGTTCACTTACATTACGTTCGGATAGGAAATAAAAAGGTAGGATACATGAATAAATGCCTATGAATAGATATCAGATACATGCAGCGTGATCGTAAATACTAATAAGTGAAAGAGAGAACGTTTTCCTTCAGTTTCTTCGTATAATCTAATACAGAATTGGATTGAATTGCTACCAAGGTACCTACATAACCTACCGTGTATTATGTTTGCAGCTTACATCACAATCACAATCAGTGAGCCACTATACATACATAACACACAGGATTTGCTTGAATTGAATGCAATGAAATTTATTTATTTATGCAATCTTCTCATTGATAGTCACAGACTCTGCTATATTCTTTAGGTAGGAAGCTTATACTATCTTCTGAGATTATATAGCGCATGTACATTTGTTTATCTGATTGCTAGTTCTACTTACATTAGTTAAAGTTAGTAAATTCTAATCCCTATTCGTTCTATTTACTTACATAATATGTATATGTGAAGATATATATAATGCTACATTGATATTTATATTGTACTATGTATATAAACAGTACAGGAGGACACAATAGTGAATAGAACCATTAGTCCTATGCTGCAAACAGTTTTGCACTTTGCTTGTTTTTTATAATGGAGTAGTGTGTTAAATGTGTGTATGTTATGTAGAGTAGGTAAACTTAGTTATATCAGTTGCTCTTTATACCCATCTAGTCACTACTTACCTAGTGTATGTGCAATACAAGGATAGTTTGTCAGTGTTAGTGTTATGTTATGCAAAGTTAAGTGGAAGTAGCAGTCGCTACTCGTCCTGATCGCCTTTATTTCTTTCTCCCTGTCCTAAATCTCCAGTTCTCTTTCTTTCTTTTCTCAATTCCTTTTTCTCTTGTCACGTACATGCATTCGTAAAAGAGGAGTAAAAGTAGGAGAAGGTATACTTTGGTACTATTATAGAGTAGAATGCAATCTATATACTCGGTATATTATATAATACATAATATGTATATACTTACTTACTATACATGTCTGGAGAGAAGTTAGTTAGTAACTTAACTAGAGAGAAGTTGCTTTCATAGCGGTAATATGAAGATGCATAGAGAAGAGAGAGAAAGAGAAGACACACACGCGTACTTATCAAAGCGGAGAACAACTTTTCTGAAGCTAGACCAGACTAGACTATTTTTATCTTGCTTTATGATTAAATCCATTTCCAGCATGTAACAGGGATACGACTTAATGTATTCATTATACAAACCCTAGAAAATTGCATTCTTAATAAAATCTTGCGGCAAAACTTAGTAGTCCGACTAGTTTCCCCTTTCATTTCTTTAAAATGATCCCTTGCTTTATACTATAGACATGCATAGAACCGTTCCAGTTTCTCTGTCCTGGGTTCTGACTCTGAATGCTGGTAGAGTAGACATTTAGGATATAATGTTAGAGTACCTTCAATACAAAATACTTACTAAGGTTTAAGTTTAATACCAAACATCTAACCTTACCTGTTATTTGTAGTGTATGTAGTATCATGCAAGTTAAGTAAGGATGTATGTATGCATCTATTATGTGTACAATGTAGTACAATATAAAAGAAAGGTCGTCTTGAATTTTACCCGGTTATTCACCAGCGTTCCATCTCTAAGAACTCTTTTTCATCATGAATCGCTTGATTTCCTTTTAGTCTGCTACCTTTCCTTTCCCTGCTATATCTACAGTATGGATCACTATTTTTAGTCCATGTATATAGACTACATACCGTGGCAATTGTAAGCGCAAATGTATGTCATCATGAAATGGAATATTTTGGTTATTTATGGTGAAAATTTTAAATAGTATTTAAAATAATATATTAAAAGAGAGGGCGTGTCTACATGTTAATGTACTATGGACTGAAGATGCTAATCCAAAGTGTATATAATGTTTGTGTGCTTTATACGTTATTTTATTTAACGTTAGTTACTGGTTAGCTCAACTTGTATGAGAGGAGTACCTAAGTAAGTAAGTAAGTAAGTAGCAGACCATGCCCTAGGATGCAGAGAAAGCCAAACCAGAGCAGGCATGACCAGGGCACACGTTAAAGGTTCATAAGTAGTCCTATAGGCATATTATGCATATATGAGTGGGTACTTTACTTGGGTATATAATATTCGTAAGGAAATATAACAAAGAGATACACACTCGGTGCATTGCTGTTTCCAGAGAAAACAGGCAGGCGAACGAGAGAAAACCAGAGACAGAAAGGCAAGGAGAACAGAACAGAACTAGCCAGATTTTACGTACTTAGCCAAGTAAAAGTTAGATACAAAATGTTCACATCAGTAGAGTAGAATGATTTGGAGGAAAGTCTGAAGGAAGGCTGCATGGGCAAGCCAGACCAGAGCAAGAGTGGGACACGACGTTCCTTTAGTTTGGGTTAGGTTACATTCTACAAATTTCATCAGAACTTGTTCATATGCTGGATGTTCCACTTTGTACTTACGTACTTATTGTTAGCTAATTTAAATTTCTGGGAGACAGTGGCACTATGTGGAAGTAGATGGGGAAAGTACAAATACAGTAAAGTTGTACAGTACAGTGGCATGGAATAGACTAGTTTTGAGAGAGAAGACGCAAATGTTTCATTTCAGGCAATAAAAATGTCCCCGCTAAATAAATAATGCATACTTTAGACTATTCTTCCTGAATACATTCATACAAATGAGAAAAACGTTTCCCTTCATTTCAGCTTTCAGGTGGCTTGGCTTCCTCAAACTGAAACTATAACTGCTGGAACTCGAACCAGAACCATCTAAACTGAATGCAATAATAATAACCTTTTTCTTAATGCAAGCATGTGTGATTTTATTGCTGAAAACCCGGCATAAATCATCATTTTAATTGAAAGAACTTAAGTAACCAAGTGTAAACTAATTTTTCCACCAAATTACCTTTACACAACAGAAGAGACTAGCCTAAGCGTAGTGCTTATTAAACATCAAAATAATTACGAACCACAATTTACCTTTTTAAGCAGAATGGGAATGAGAATCGTAAAAGTGTCCTTCCTCATCTTTTTAAAGACTCTGCTCTTGTTTTTATGTCTGTTGCCTTTCTTTCTATCCTTACTTATTAGAGGCTGCTACTCAAACTCTTTTCCTCTCCTTCTTTCCAGTTCTACGTAGCCAAGCCAGACAAGAGTTTAGTTAGAGTTGAGAGAAAGAAAATCGATTTGGAAAAAAGCTCCTCACTCAACTGAACTTAACTTAACTCAGCGATTGTGAGTTTTGTGAGCTAGTCAAGACTGGAGTCGGGTAAACGGGGAGAGAGAGAGGGAAACTGAGTGAGTGAGTGAGTAAAAGCAGACAGAACTGGAGTGAAGTGTGCTGAACAAAACGGAACTTTTAGTTCTGGTACAAATGAAATGGGCGATTAGAGGCAACACGTTGCCACTATTTCATAATTGTGCCAGTAAATAATATTCTTATCGTTGTATTCCATGTCATATCATCATCATCAGCGCATTATCTATTCTCATAACAATTAAATGAGCCATAAACGGGGAAAGAAACATGTCACTTTGTTGAATCTAACATGGAATCGATGCTCAAATTACAACTAGCAATTTCCACACGAAAACAACTACACACTATTACAATACATGTTATGGAACTGTTTAAATTTTCCCCTTGTTAATGTAATGTAAGCAGAAGGTGGTTATTTACTTTTGGCTTTGGTATGGTGGCTAATAGCTTCTCCCACTCCTTCCTTGATGTCGATGTTATGTATGTTTCTTTTCCATTGTGATTGTCATTGTGGTATGGCGTGGTCGTCTGGTCTCGTGTCTGGTCTTTGCTCTCTTTTGGTCAAAAAAACTATTCCATACATATGTAACAGCCAGTACATATAGATTTGGGAAGACGATTGCATTTTTTTACATTCAATTGGATGTACACTAGTATGCAGTCTGACTCTATGGTACTGTGACTCTGAAGTCTGACTCCTTTCCGCTCTAATACTTCTGCACTTATTGTTAGACAGTAACAACTGATGTTTTGGCACATCAAGTGGACACTACAGGGAGGAGAAGAGAAACTCAACTCACTATCCCATTCTCCATACTAAAAAATCTAAAGTATGTACTCACTACAGAATTGAGAATTTTCTTCTTTGCATGCATTGCATACCCTCTACCTCCTCCTTCCTACTCCCTATTCCGTCATAACAGTTTTCAAGAGTTAAGTTTCAAGTGAAATTTTCTCTCTCCTCTCACTCAGTGCCCCTGGCTCCTTTGGCCTGGCTTGGCCCTCTTACCAAATAAGAAATGCCGACAGGAGAGGATTTACATAAGGAACGAAAGCGCTTCTTCTACAATATACATAAATATATACAATGCACTCCCTTTATATGTTATCCTATTCATAGTATAAGTATATAGTATGTATCTTCCTAGATATCTACATATATATGAATATACATATACAATTTACTTACTGTACATCGGTTTTTCCATCTATCAATCTCTACATACATACATACATACATACAGGAATACAAGTTCTTTCTATTTCAAAGCATTGTGACGAAATTGGCGAAGAAGGTTGAGTTGAGTTTGATGGCCAGCCAGGGTACTCGTTTCTACTTTCCCTAACTTAGAAAGTACATAATAGTCTCCCGCTAAACTAACGACAGTAAGAGTCTGCATACATACATGCCTAGTACATGGATCCTTGAAATGAGATAACTGCTAGTATTACTATAATGTGTGTAGGTACACATAACATCATATGTATGTATTATTCTGCAGTATGTCTTAGATACGGTATAAACACGAGAGATATTATACGAAAGAAAGCTAAAGGATAATAGAGTCTTTATATTTGTATGTAGGTGAGGTAGCAGATAGACTGAGTCAGTGTACTACTTACTTAGGAGGTTAGCTATGGTATGTGTACCAATTTTGGAATAATGTAAGGGCAAGTAGACTACATATGTCCAAATATCTAGTAAAGCAAGGAGTACATAGTGGCAGATACTTGAAATAGAAAGCCCTCTCTTGATCTGGTCCATCTGGATTTTATACTTATCGAAGATATATCAGCATGTACAGAAAGTAGAGAAATATATTTGTGATATATATTTATACATGATGTGTGTCTTGTCTTGTCTTGTCTGAGTGTATATATTATTTCATTCTGGAGAGAAAGGAAGACGAAGAATAAGGAACGGACGGAGGAACGTCGGAGTGTATACGGATCACGTGTGGAAAGCAAGGAAGAAGAGGCATCAACTCTGATGGGTAATGTGATTTGATTAAAGGCTCAAGTTGATACGAGAAATAGAATAGAGGGATGGGTGGATTGCGGGCAAAGTGAAAGAAAGAAGTGAAAGTCTTTTCCCCATTCATTTTGACCATATTGATTGTAGATTTCAAACACGTTTTCCCCATTCAATCTGGTATTGTTTTTATCGGTTTCTCGATGCCACACGAGAAATATAGTTCGTCTTTCTCAAGAAACGTTAGACTTTTTTCCGAATGTTTTGTTTCATCAGATAGGAAATGCAAGACAAACTTCCTTGGAGTAACTATTGGGCTGTTCTGTGGCTTGGCTTGGCCTGGCCTGGCCTGGCGTCCCTTGCTTTCACTCTCTGTTCGCCACTCTTCTCCAATACTCGATCTAGATACTACTATACTATAAGTATGAATGTTACGTACTCTCCTTTACTTTCTCCATTGTCTTAGATATTATTCGGAGTGGTATGGTATGGTCCTAGTGTTCCTAGTCCACTGTATATAATATAACTGGCTTGGCTACTACTATATATAGGAGCAGACCAGAATTTCCGAGAATGAACGGGCAAGATATTGTTTTGTCAGCAACATTTCTTACCACATTTTACATGTGCAACTTCTGGAGACGATTTCTCTGCAGTTTTCTCTATTTCTCTTAGAAAGAGTACAACTCGAGACACAAAACCTCACTCACTCATTCACTCTCTTGAACATTGAAGGTAGTTTCTTTCAACGCTACTTACGACGACATAGCTTCCCTCTTCCATCTCAAACCTCTGCTCTCCTTTGCTTTGCTTTACATTGCAGTGCTTTCTCCAATAGATCTATTTCCTTAAGCTTTATACATATATACACACAACAAGCTATCCCTATACGTAGGACACAGATATAAGTATTATTATTATACACACATAACATAAGTATCTGTATGTATGTGTTACTATTACTGTTATATAATGTGCCATGTCACAACGCCAAATCCAAGTCCAACTCCAACTCACTTTGGCTGAGTTTGGTTTAGTTTAACTCAGGTTTGGTTTGGTTTACAATGTTCCTGGAATGGGATGGCATGGCACGGTATGGTTCGTAGGTGGACAGTCTGTCGTTTACCATCACTAGTTATGAGTATTGGCTATGATGTGCCACTCGTACAGAGCAGATACTTACTTTCCTCCAAGTCTTTCTCTATAACCTTCTTCTTTCTCTAGACAGATAGACATACAGTACACTTATAGATAATATGTACTCTGGCCTGGTGTGTATGCGGTTGTATGTGTGTATATTTGTGTGGTGTGGTGTGGTGTGAGAGAGAAAGGGAAGAAATAGAATGCACGTCCAGGGCCAGGGAAGCCATGGCTTGGGTATGGCTATGACATTGAAAGAATAAAGGAGAAAAGACAAAACACTATATGGTAACTCTGTGATCTGAATCCTCTCTTATTTCCTTTTCCCAACTCCATTATTTTTATGTTTCACAATTTTTGCTGATGCGTCCTGTTTTACGAGATAACTTTACTCTCAGCTATCCTGTCCGATATATTTTTTAGCTCGTTTCATCACTCTGCCTCTTCGCTCTGAGCTATTATCCACATTCGAGTGAAGTCTAGCCGTAGCCCCGAATCTTGGAGATTCTAGCTATCCTCCTTATATTATATTATATGTATGTACCTATACTATGCACCTTGGCAATAGCAATAGAGGAGTATTGTAGTACCAGCACTAGAGACTAGCGACTAGCACTTACCAAGGAAGGAAGGGAAGGAGTGCTTGCGAGAGTGAGTGCATGTAGTTTTAGCTTAGCTTACCTATTTATAATATAATATAACTATGGAGAATCTAGAGAAGGGAGGAGACTAGTTCATAATACAACATTCTTACTTAGCCAAGCCGGAGCAGGCCAAAGGAGCTACTCATAACATTATAGCTACCACTTTCTTCCCGACTTTCTCCTAACGTTAGCTTTGCTTTATTTTCCTCATTGCAATGTCCTCACTAAGTCTGTCTGGCTTGGCCTTGCTTGTCGTCTCTTCTTCTCTCGCCTCCTCCTCCTCATCCTCCTCCTATTACTTATCTTTATATCACCTTCCATATTACACCCTTCGTGGTTTCTCTTCATCTCACCTCTCATCTCTCATTTAGAATCACACAGTCACACGTCACTTCCTCACTATCACCTTCTTATTCCTCCTTTCGAAACTCAACTCAAACCAAACCAAGCCACCTTCATATTTTCATTCTGTCTTTAGTTTCCGTTGGTTCGAGTTGGAGTTGGAGTCTGTAGCTCATCCAGATAGGACACAGTATAACATCGCCCAACACATCACATCACATCACTCCAGCCAGAGTCCAGGGTTCCAATCCACAACACAACGAGACGGAAAACGTCTATTCCAGTTGCTCATAGGATGGATAAGAGGAGGAAAAACTCTCAGCTCCGTATTACTAAATAAGTATCTCATGTCATCTCCCATGATTTCTCACATATGCTCCTTTCTCACTCAAACCCTTGGCCTGGCCCTGTGCCCTAATGATTCCTTACATTCTTTATCTACCTACTTAGTTACATTCCACAGCAAACCAAACCACAGAGCTTTTCTTTTCCCACTTTCACTATAGCCATATATATATGTATATCTCCCTTCTTTTATTTCCTAGCACAAATTTTCCATTTTTCTCATAATATAATATCTAGACATTTCACTACACCACACTAGTATGTATCTGTATTTCTTAGGTGGATCAGCAAAGGCAGAGGAACGCAACCCTGAACATTCTAACCCTAATCTACCTTAAGCTTACATCTCATCTCATCTCCCTTTTTAGAGGAATAGCTAAAAAAGTAAGGAAGCAAGGCTAGGATTCAAGCAAACCATACCGCACTATGCCAGCAGTGTTATTTCGGTCTCTATTAAATACATTAGATATCTACACCTACAGTACAGTACAGTACAGTACATCCACCACCTTACTACCTATGCAACCTTCTCTATTTATGTTTTCCTTTAGTTTTCTTACTTTACCTTAGCTTTTACCTTCCCGCTTATTCCTTTCTTTCTCTTTCTCACTTTCCCAACAAACTCCTCTTCTCTTACATATTTATATTATATTAGAGTTAGTACCTATTTACTATCTGGAGGTAGGTGTACATATAGTACATAAATATATCTGTAGTCTTCCCTTCTCACCGTTTCCTTTCATCATTTCACTGGATGACTCCTTTCGTCTCCTCTAAATCTTTGTTAGCTCATTACATATAGCTCCTCATTAAATTTCTCTCTCATCAAATATGAAACTCATTTCTAAGGATTCTCCTACTAGAGCTCAATAACTGCCAAAGAAGCATAGACACCTACCTTAAATGAACTTTAGATATACGCAGAGTATTAAGATACTTACCAAAGGAAAGGGACTATATACCTATACGTAATACCTACATACTTTACCCTCCTACACAATTTACCTTTACTTATCTACATAATATTCTGTAAGTAGTGTGGGTTTAACTATATCAAAGGCTAACATGACGTGTAAGAAGGAACTTTATTGCCCACCACTACCATACCTCTACATGGTAGATGCGTAGCACTTTCCTTAGCTTTGTGGCATGGCTTGAGCTGACTCATATTTATAGTGTCAATCCCTTTGGGAAAAACCAAAGTAACTACATGAGTAAGGGCAACGCAGCCTTACCTGATGGTTTCTGATTACCCACACCTAAAGAACTAGTTAAACAGCATACCTACATACATATTAGTAGAAAGGTTTCCACAACGGTGAAAATACCTCTCGAAAACCATGTTTATAATTCTTGGCTCTAATTGGGGAAGAAATGTTTTAGTTGGGATAAAGAAAAAATCAAAACTTACTTTGACAACTTTAACTTTGTAATTTCTACATAATGCGTTCCTTAAGAATGGCTGTCTATTATGATTTGCATTATTTCCGTTTAAATTCCCCTTAGCAGCACCTCATTGTATTTTCTAACAATAAAACATATACAAACAAATACCTACATAAGTGGACATACGCAACAAGAATACACAACTTAGGCACACAGTATCACCAGACAAAGGGATACCACTGTTAAACCCGATTTCCCCAAATGAGCTACCATTTTTGTTTTTAATAAAATAGCACAGTGTGACATTGGGGATTGGAGACGTATCATATTGAAGTATGTTCTAGTACGTAATTAAACAGTTAAAGTTAGTTTTACGTACTATTATTAAACAAAAACTTATAAATAAAGAGAATTTTAATATATTATAATATTTTGATGAAGGGTAATTAGGTTAACGTAGAAAGGAGCCAGTGAATTGACAAGCATTGATATTCTTGGAGTCAGTAATGTGCCTATGACATATATACTGAAAGCATACATTAAATAAGCGTGGCGGGGAAAGGGAAGTGTTGTTAGGGTAGAAATCTTCACGAAAGTGTTAGAAGCTTAATAGAACTCAACTTCAGTTAAGGCTAATTAAAAGGCTTTAAATGCTAGTAGCGTATTACTAAGAGACACATCAGCCTGTGTTATCTATTTTGCGTCCAGGGTGGATACAAAATTTGTTCCACTCTCACTCCCAGAGCTAAAGTTTTTATATAAAGAATTTAAACTAAAAGTTTTCATACACAAAAACTTTGCCTCTAATGCCAACTTTCAACGTAAACTGGTTAGACACGACAACAACTACATAATCCAAACAAAGTTATGCGGGTTTGAGTATTGTTAAAGCTAACGGTGGCCACTTTGTAAACAATGAATAGGCCTACAGTATGCGAATCAAATTAGTAAACAATAATTTTGTCATTTGTGTATTCCACAAAAGAAAGCTCTTCTAATTAGCCTTTCATGTTAACTCTTAAGTGACTTGCAGTATTTGTCAACTGGTAAATAAACAGGTCGCGACTTAAAATAATTGAAAAGTTGCTTATTTTGCAGAATAAAAAGAAAGTTTCTATGGACTTAGTAACCCTGAAATTTCAGCTTGTGAAATATTAATGTGCTGGAAAATGTTCCTGGAAAGTTTCTACACCCCATGAAATTTTGCCATCAAATGATAAAATTTGACCTTGACAAATAAATTATTTAAATATGATGCTAACTTAAAAAATAAATAGTTGAATCCGTTATTTATAATCCTAACAGCAAATTTTTGAATGCATTATAAAAGACTTGATTAAGTTTGGCTGATTCTGGATGATCCTTCATAGCAGCTGGTACAAGTGTTACACGTTGACTAAAATAAGGACCGTGTTCTATAACTTTATCTTTGTGTGTTTTAGGTATTTAGGTTATGTTGGCTTACATGAGGTTTTGTTTGGAGTTAGGAAACATAAAGCAGTAGAAAATTGAAAGTTGTATATAGTACCCCAGTACATGAGCATTTTAATAATGTAATGTGTATAGGTGTATTTAGTTAATATAAAGATAGTAGTAGTTACAAGTTATAAGTAAAGCAAGGACATAGGTACTGATATAAATAGTTTATAGTACCTATAGGGAAAGTTAGCTAAAATAAGGATAGTTCTTTGTGGGTTTGTAGATGTGATGTGACTATAAAATATGTAGTTTAGTATGTTGTTTTGGATTGGAGTGATAATGTAATGTAATGTTGGTTGGTTGGTGTGAGACAAGGATGTTGATTTGATAAGCACCCCAAGGGAGACGGAAAATAAAATCATTCATCCATATGAGGAGGTATTATGAATCCGGACAAGTCGCGACAGACTCACTCAGAGATGAAATGATATGATGTAATGTAAGTATTGGTCTCTGGAGTTGGGCATTTGCCATCACATCAACCACAACACAAAGTAGCTAGCAACTAAAGATAACTCTCTTGATATGACAAAGATTAGTTTAGGAAAACTTATGAAAGTTATCTTAATTTGTAGATACGCTAGTAAGTACCTACTGTTTTATGTAGAGAATGACTCGAGAGTGAGTCAAGTTAAATAACTAAGCTCAGCTCGAATCTCTATTGTTCACAGATATTATACTTACGTACTCCTACATATGTAGACATAGACATGCCCAACAGAGCACTCACCTACATATATATAGTAGGTGTACAGTATATCTAATACCTCCCATATATTTGCTTTAGTATGCTATTTCTATAAAATATAAGTATTATTGTGTTGCTTTACTTTTACTTTTACTTTCGGTTATGCTTTTTCTATAGTAACTATTTATATTACACATAACTAGATGAGACGAGAATCCACAAAAGGAGAAAGAAGAGACGAGACTTTGCAAGCATTCTCATAATCATATAAATAATATGTAATCCATAGACAGAGAATTCTGTATAATGTATTCCTGTCCGAGTCTCTATAGATAAATAGGTAGTCTTGTATATAATATTATTTCACGGAGAGGAATCATCTGGCTTTGCTTGGTCAAAGAAAGACAAAGTTTTTAGTTGAGTAGAGTTGAGACGACAGAGAGAAAGTTGTTCGTCCTTCGTCTATATATAGTAAGTAGGTAAGTAAGTTGAGTTTGATCTGTCTGCCTTGGTTTAGGCTGACTTTGAAAGCTCAGCTCTTCTGTCTCTGTCTACTAGCATCATCATAAGATAATATCACTAGGTAGGTCGACAAAACCCACTATAATATTATTTATACACATACGACCAAATCATGACATTCCATATCAGAGTTGCTGAGGAAAGAAAATGAAGAAAAGTTTCCGCCTGGAATCCAATCGAAAGGTGACAGAATGCAAGACTTATTCAGCAAACAATGATTAAGGTTAGATCCGATGTGATGATGTAATGGGATGTAGTAGGGAGATAGCTCACTCCATTGTCAGTTCAACTCAATGTCTTGTCATCTTCATATAATAACATAACCTCTCTATGTTATCTAAAAACACTGATAAATATATGGGCATACAGGCTGTAGGCGAAAATGTATATGTATGCATATAACATTTTATCATCACTGTAATATATTATTGCACAGCTCTCAATACTCAATAATACACTTTCTACCTGAGTATATACTTACATAAACTTATTCTAATCCTAAATTTAAAGATAGTTACATAAAGTACATACGTGTAGTGCCCAAAGCTGTCTCAAGTTGCAGCATTAACAAAATTACGTGTGGGCTTTAAAGCTAGCATTTAAAATTTCAGCAGAGACATTCTATAATATTCTGTTGTACGTATATTACGTAAGAGTATTGTGATATCCTGTTATATATGTATGACGAACGAGAAGTTAAGTCGCAGTGCCCGAGATGAGTAATTGTGAGCCATGGCGTGTCATATAGCTATAGCTATGGTATAATGTTATGTGTCCGGAAAAGAAATAGACTGAGAAAATCGGTCAGGTCAAATATTTTATAGTGTATTTACTCTGACTGAGTATGTTAGGTTTTTACGTTTGTTCGAGAGGGAAAGCGAAGTGAGATAGAAGGCAGAGAGCACGAGTTTTACCCTTCTTGGAAAACACTTGACTGTAATGTAATTTACTGTGACCAGTCAGTGCTGGCTGGCTTTTGTTGTTTTTGAATTTGCTTTTGATGTTTGTCTTTCAATTTCCTTTCATTGAGTACACATGTCTCGTCTGTCTGATGGAAACACTTCATGTAAAAAGAAAATTGAAATTCCAATAAAACAACACTAGATTGAAAAAGATGAATTTCCTTTCGATCGCTATCCTTTTCTAAAGACACGTCAAACTGGATAATCCACAAGAATAGCCTTACAAGAAAGTCACGACTCCGCTACATACATGTTTAGTAAACGTAAAAATTATATCGTATTATGCTCATATAATCCAGTAAGAAATGGTAGTCCTAATCACAATTACTTGACTAACCTTAAAATGCAAATGCTTAATGTTAGAAGAATTCCTAAACATTCATTCTTTTATTTTGTTTAAATATTTCGCTATTGTTAAATTACGAAGACCAATGCTTTTCAAAAAACTTAAATTAACTTTTTTCAATTAGTATCTTACACATGTGATTTTAGAAATGATAGAAATAAAATGTCATTTTGTGATGTGTTTTGTAATCATTATTTGCTCTATTTCAATTGTTCAATAAATAAAAAAATTTAAATGTTGGAGAAGATTAAGATTGAGTAGCTGTGGTCAATGTCTCCCAATTAAGTTATTATTGGTATGATTTTTGTATTACAATTCTACTCAGCTACCCGAGAATTTTTCTATGGAATCCATGATATGACATATACATGCATATACTATAGAAAGGGTAGGTATTCTGTATAAAGGGTATAGAAGCAACCAACAAGTGAGCCATGCCAATGCCAACTGGCCAAAGCCAAAGTGAAACTGAGTGAGTGAAATCAAGCCAAGCCACTAGAGAAACTTTATCATCCATTTCCATCCTCATTCAGCTACCTAATCTTTTCATTTCACTGACAGAAATCAGCATATTGCCAACTCATCTCAACTCAAGCATCACAGAAATATTCAAAGTTATGTCAATTATTCCCATAGTTTTTTGTTAGGAGCCAAGTGGGTTCGTAGGAGTTGAGTGGATTGGATTTCTGAGATGAAACGGCGTTTTAGTACTCTGTGCATGCTGAATCCATTACCACTGCTAATTACGACAAGTTAAACAAAACTACTTTCCACTACTCTAAAACTCATTTAAATGTGAAGAGAATTGTTTGAAGTAAAAAGAGTGCTAAAATTGCGTTATGTGAAGTCACTTTATGCTAGCTATTAGTCCTTATGACATTGAGAGAATTTTACCTTTGAAGTTTCGTTGAAAGTAAATGAACTAAAGGAAATCAGTATTTGATGGTGATACGAAGCGAATTTGTAGACTGCGCCTTTACTTCATTGAGAATTAAATTCTATAATATTATTCATGTTTCATGATCCTATATGTTTCTCCACTATACCAGTCAACGCATTTGCATTGGCATTTACAGGGCATTTAATAATGTTCTACTAAAAAAAGTATATTTTTTTAACTGTGTTGGGGTTTAGCATTTCTAGAAAAATACTAGTATTCCCACATTCGCATTCCCAGATGACACATCTGTAAAGCGCAGACAAATGTGTGCTCCCTAAATTAATATTTGTATTGAATACCCTGGAAATTGCAGGAATTTTCAGAAAACATATTAATGGATACCTTACTGAATGAATCCCGGATTTAACCGACTTATTTCCAGGATACTTATTAATGAAGTTGGAATCACAAAAATAACCTACTTGTTAAACAAGGAAAGGTAAAAAAGATTCCATTTTTTGTAAACTCAATGAAAATAAATTACCTAATATTAGACATTTACGCAATATACTGTATGTCTTAAGTAGGTAGGTACTAAGTATGTATAGATAAGTAGTTGGGGCTAAATCAGAAAAAATGATTTTATTTTGTGTACCATTTGGTGTCCGCTTTGTTTGGCTTGCTAAAGTTCCTAGCGAATAGTGTTTACAAAAGAGTTTGCTAAAACGCCGGCAAAACTCGCAAATTATAATAATGAGCTGAAGTTATTGTGACGAAAGTTTGCAAATTTTTTCCCCTTCATTTATTAAGCACTCCATTACAAGATCATTAGTATGTGTTAGGAAAAATGAGAGAAAAGTTATGAAGATAATTATTTCTACCTTAAATTAACGAAGACAAAGAAAGAAGTTTTCATAGACTGAGTCCATTATACCTATGTTCCACTTTGAGAACACGTTCGCCTACTTTATGCACACATTACTAGGACTATTACTTCTTTTAAGAGCACACTTCTTGGTCGATATCGATTTTAGCCACAGAGTCTACATAAAATAATTTAACGCTAGGTACCTGACCTGCCATAGCTTCATTTCAAATAACTTAAAAATTATCTTTCTAATGTTCCATTCTCTTAATGTGTATATCTCTGACTAACTTCCTCACACAGAAGCATTTCTAGCTACTGGATTGTACTTATTACCTAATACTATTTACTATCAGGGCTTACTTATCTGCACACAAATGTTCCTTCCTACTAATATACTTAGATAAAATTCATACACCAAAGTAGAAGCTCAGGAGTTTTCTCAGGTAATAATGTATATAGTCATAGCGATCAAAAGAACTAGCAAAACTATTGAATTATTATAGAAAATTTGCACTGCCAAAGTTTGCTTACGCCCAATTCGGAATTGGGAATGCAAAGTGAAAGTAACTTACCATATTAAACTATTAGTGCCTAGTATAACACAGGGATACAAAGGCATAGAAGTACACAAATACTAATACTACTAATAATAAGTGGTTTTTCCTATACTTCTTAATTTGTAAACTAGTTTAGTAATTCATGGAGGATGGATTGCTTTCCTTCATAAGAGCGACTAGGCAATTAAGTTTGATTCTCTATTTTGCAACAGAATAGAAAAGGAGTCAGTCCCATGGATATTGAATTAGGGCATGAGTGTTAAATTACTTTATAGACATTTTCCAAAGTGTACGATAACAGATCAAGTCAAGTGAAAACACGTCAAACCATGCAGTCAGACCAGGCTTCCCCTTGCATTACCCTAGCGGCTTCCTTCCTATGCCTTCCTGCTTGACAATACTATAGCAAAGAAAATGAGATGAGACGAAACTAATTCTCCTTCAGCTATCGAGCTTTTCTCTTGACACTAGTGTAATATAAACTATCACCTTAACTAAATTAAGTTACTCACATCAAAACATCACAAGTGAGTAGTTTCTTCCGAGACTAAACTCAATGTTTGTCTGTGTGTAAATAAAGATTGGATAAGAAGACGCGATGGGAAAACGAGTTGAGTGCATCAATTCCCTACCTTTCTACAGGGAACCGACAACCCATGGCTTTTATGGTATCAAATATTCCACCCCAAAAAATATTTTGCACTACCTATACTGCAGGAATTCAGAGAGCAATGTCTTACGATTTCAATAATCATGTTGTCAATTTATTTTATTACCATAATATAACTATGTAATACAAAGTTGTAAATTTTACTACTTTCTTTTAAAACAGGAAAATAATACGTATTTAATAGTCTTAAGCGCAAATATGGGGGAAAATAATTAATTCCTCCATCAAATCCCATCATTATAAGTATTTTAGGTTAAATTTTTTAAATGACAATTGTACTAATAAATGCAATTGGAATTCTCGGGAGTAGATCTCAGAATGTACAAATTAGCGCATCAGCTATTTCAACTAATACTAGTTAAGCTGGGTGACGATTTTGGGAAAAAGTTACAACAATGCCTTTCGTTCCGATTGACAAATTTTGTATGGCATTTTGTAAATATAATTGAACGCCATAGCTATTTACAGTAGAATTGGCACTATACACATGCTCCTATACTGTATAAAAGTTTATAAAACGAGTAACACAATATTTAGTGTAAAAATGTCGCCCTAGAAATTTTTGCATGCCAATATCTTTACGATATAAAATACTTTAGGCTGCGGACAACCTGTACCGTTTATAATTGCAAAAGAAATTAAACGGAGTTTAGCCACCCTGGAAAATGAGATGATTGGTAATGGAAATGGAAGAGAATGAGTATAGGCATTCGGGATTGTAGTAATGCATTAACCTTAGCTAACATTGTTATATGGAAATGTAGTTCTGTGTGATATTATAAGTAGTTAGCTAACAATGAGTTACGCAACTAACTTGATCCTTCCTAGTCATGCCCTTCCTTTTGGTTGGGTGCTAACAGTAAGTTTACTGTTACAATTAGGAGCATACAACATGCATACCTAGCTATTACACGAATGAATTAAGGAAAGCTACTTGCTTGGTGTTCCGCTGATATGCACGAGGTTTATACCTATTTATGTAGTTAGGTTGAGACCCACCGTAGTTTACACGATTAGCTCTTCTAATCGTAAGCCGAACTCAAGTCAGCCGTCAACTATCCTTATGCTATAGTTGAGAAATGATGTCGGAAAGTTGGCTATCACCTTTTCCTGGCCTGACTTGGCCTGCTCTGGCTTAATATTAGCTTTATATTATAATTTTCTTCGACATGACATGCTATGCTTACCTGCCTAGTCTTGCCTTCCTCTAAACCCACGTTAAATACAAGTATTACTCTTGGGCGTAAATATAAGTGTTGGTATAATAAATACCTAGGTAAGGTAGTAGTCCCCTACTCCCTATGCAGACAGTCAGTTGTGGTATGTCCCTATTCAGAATGTGTGTGAACCAAAATGAAAATATAGTGGGAGCGGAGCACATAAAATGTTTTCCAGCTTTCTACAAATACGCGCACTGAGGTACTGTACCCCAACTACCTGTACTACTCTACATTTAAATACATACTATTTGTAGCACCATGGATTATATACTATGGACTGCATAATGTTTTGAATGGGTGTTGGATCCAGGGAGTCCAGTCAGAAAATACAGTCGCAAACGAAGCACATATTTATGTAGGCTAAAATACAGTTTTATTTTTGCACGAATTCGCATACTATATTTACACGAGAAAACATATTGCAGTATCATTAACGCGTTTTGGCTTGGCTTCTCAAGTGCAGTGCCCATTTTTCACTAGATTTGTGTTCTTATCATGGCTTCTACTGTTCAATGCACTGTAATACTGTTTTTATCCGCAATATTAACATTTGAAAGAAATATATCTACATCTATATTTTTTGCATTCGAAAATAATGCGGACCTATATTCCTTCATAAAAAACTAAAAATGGCCCTGAACAAATGTGGGAGCTTACAAGTAATACGCACTCTTGCTAATGGAAAAATAGATGGCAAGTGCTAAAGGTGTGCTACATGGCTACATCTAATGTCTACCAGATTCCTCTAAGTTGTATCACTTTCTGGAACATGCAATTTGCTTTTAGAAGCAATGTGGATAAGAATTTCAAGTCTGAACAATAAAAGGGTCAATTTGTGTTCCACGTATTAATTGCCTATCCGATCCTCTTTGAACTTAATACTGCATTAAGTCATAGTCTAAAATTTCGACGAGCAGCTGAAATCAAAAGCCAATACAAAACTTCTGATTTCAAGGAAATTGTCACCTAATTTTAACCCTAGTAGTACCTTATATACTTTAGCATATGTGCTAGATTCTTTGTCAATGGCATTTAGTATTCATATTTTAATTTATCGTATCATCTTTTCTGGATATCTAGAAACGTAGATGCCATAATAAAATAGATACCTAATTTAAAGAACTGAACAGTCTTATATTCAAGAAGTATTGTGGATTTTTAAAATTTAAACCATAGTGAGGTTAGCAGGCAAGTTGCAGTTTTCTATTAGGTTTAAAGTTTCAATAGCTAATTACCAACTGCTTAGAAGACAATCATATCCACGTAAAAAGCAATTAGCATGCTATAGCGTTTTGCCTTGAAAGATTAGCACATTATCATGTCATATTGAACAGAGTACACCGCACGGGCTCAAACAGTTTGAGGAACTTGCAAGCTCTACTGTGTATAGTGTATTATACATTTATTTGCGTTTTCGTTGCCCTTGTTCTCTGGTGAAAGGGTTACAATTTCAATGTAGTTTGTGTAGTACAATTTCAATGTAGATATTCGGAGGTAAAATAAATGTGCAGTTAGGAACATGGGCTACTAGGAGCATTTGCAAAGCAATTTAGAATGAGGTACACAGGCTTGTCCTACTATATGTAGATTGAAAAGTGTACCTTATGTGTAATAGTATATTATTGAGTGTACATTGTGTATGTACTACTAGAAAACACTACATAGACCAGAATCTGAATGCATTATAAAAATACTAGTACAAGGTGCATTGCATGAAGGAGTCTACTATATAAAGATGTCTAAGCTTAGCCTACCCATAATACCTACTATTACATTATATGGAACGTGCAAGTTTGTAGTAGTTTGTAGTCGATAGAAGTATCGTAGAATAGTAAAAGTGTTGTATGGAAATAACTAAGTAAATGCATACTCGTACTAACACTGCTATTTGTACTACGTATGTAAGTATGTAGTATGGAAGTCGCAAAGGATGGAACAAGTTTGGACTCAATATAAGAGAAAGGTTTGCGAACTGAATGTGTTTCTGTTGCAATGAGAACAATATTTGCTTAGAGCTCTGGGAGAGGCTAATAGAAACTACAATAACTATTATTGAACATTACAGAGTGTATTATGTACATTGGAAAGAAGGTAGAATACCGTTCCAATGTACAGAATGTGCAAGGAAATTGGTTTTCTCCACACAGAATTGACACATACTACATCGTAATTTCTTTCTCTGAATCCTTTTAAGCGGACTACCTGTCCGCCAATGAAGATAAAGCGGTGTGCAAGCCAATTTGTGAGCACCGTTATGCTAACTTATGCAAAATTGCTTGGAATCAATTCTTTCTCAGTGCATAGCACACTTTTCCTGGAAACTAAACTAAGGTAGCAGCAAGAGCAACTAACTCTCTTTTCCTGTTCTGTTTGTAGTAGTTTGTAAAATACTGAGAATAGACTCACTCCATTCTCTTTGCTCTACATAATGCTAATGCATACAAATACCTACCTAAAAGATTCCCTAATACATATGAAAGGAAAAAGTACTTCTGTTATATACATATTACCTAACAGGACGTTGGGTACTCGTATGTAACTAAATTGTATTTAGGTACATAAGCTATCTCCCAGAATAATGTAGGTTTGCTATGATACTTATTGTACAAGTAGGTTGAATGAATGAAGTAGAAGTATGTAGGTAACTACTATTTATTTCTAGTCACTCAGGTACCTTTTCTCTACGTATTACTACATAATGCCCCAGGAAGCCAAGTCGCATCGCAACGCTCATATTCGTACTAAATTATTGCTTAACGTGCCTACATAGCTGAAGTTTTTAAAAGAGAAATTCAACTCAACCGACCATACATACAATATTTCAAAGTCAACTTGAGTAGTCAACTCTTTATATATTTATTGCAATAGATGCGATGTATGGACTACTTATGCAACCCCTCTTGGTTTGCTAGGCTATGGCAATGCTAAGACAACTGGTACATATATTGCACTACATTGCATTACTTGTGTATACGTATGTAATGTACCTACCTATAATTCTTAATATATGTCCATGGACATCACAGACAGGAATATATTATAAGGATAGAAAAAAGGAGCGAGGTAGAAAGTTCTCGACGTTTATGGAATGTGTTTGCCTTTCCCAATTTTCTTTCTGCAACAAAAAAATTGGCAAACTGATTAATTGCAAAAAGGAAGTGAGTGACGGGCGTATTATTACATGTATAAATACTTGGTAAACAGGTACCGAGTAGAGCAAATAAACAGGTAGGCAGCAGCTTTCCAATATAAATAACTAACATGTTTTTGTATCTAGCACCACACTGTGCGGTAGGTACCTTATATTAAATTTAGATACATACCTTCGTGTATGAATTGTATAGATATTTGTATCATTTATGAAATGATATACGAAAAACGAACTAATTCTTCATGAAAGAAACAATGGTGAATGTTAATAAAGGTACAACGTGCTTTTACTTTTAAGTTAATGAAATTTCGCTAAGGTCAAGCGTCCGAGGAATGTTTCCATTTAAAGATGAATTTCATGTAGTATTTCATTCAGTTGCCAATTGCCAAATGGAGAAGCAGACAGACAAACTGGCACAGGAATGTTTTCAAATATGAGAGTGCCCCACTTTCCTCTTTGCGCTACTGTTACTGTTACACACAGTCAACCACCTACCTACATTCTATTCTTTCCCTTCTTTCACTTAACAACTTTCATCTAAACTCCAACTCATTCAGCCTCATTCCTTTATATTATTATTCTTTGCTAAAACATTAGTACTCTCCCTATGTTTACTTTAGCAAAATATTAGATATACTTGTGTGCACTCCTGAGCTCACTAATCCCCACAGTGTAATACGTTCTCGTCTATATTTTACTGATTTACTTTGGATCGTAAATACACATAGGTTAATTAATACATATTACAAATATCTCATGCAATTTCTTTATTAGAGCAAAGCGTATTCGTCGATTTTAGTTGCATTATACTACATACAGTGCAATTCCAATGTCAGGCATGTGCACATTATTCATATATGTACAAATAACTTTGGAACTTTTAATTTTTTCCTTATTCGTGTATTACATAAATATATAATGTGCAAATTCTCCAAATACTTAAATTAAGAGATCCAAATTGCTTCATAAAATATTTTTCTGAAGCTTTAACATAGGAAATATCTACTTTAAGTGATACCCGATATTTGAATCATACTGTATTGCATGTAGTGTTAAAGAATTAATTAAAACTGTAGTATAATGCGCGTGTAATATTTGATGTATATTGTCGGGTTCTATTTATATCTAGCCTTTTACTTCCATGAACTATAGTAATAGATATAAATTCACGCTAAAGTCAAGTCAAACCTGGCCAGTCGGCTGCTGAGAGAGAAAAGGAAAGCAAAGGAAAGCAGCATGTGAGTGAAATCAGAAAAATTCCTTTGATGACTGACAGAGATAAGAAGGAAACGGCTAATTCTATCATGACCGGCATAGCTATGTCTCACGGTAATGTTAGCACTAGAAATCCAACTGGCATTGCACGGCGTTAGTTATTAGACGAAAAGAATATTTTCTAATTGAGCTAGCTTGGCTTGACTTTTCTTGGCTTGGCTTGGCTAGGCCACTCTATTAACTTCCCTTCTTTTCAATGTACATACCAATATATCATACGCATTACATCGTTTCTCGTAGTAATGTGGCTAATGTAAGGAAATCCATTGCCATTCCCTTAGTCGAGTGTATGTTTTACTGAGTAAGTGCAGTAGGTAATGAAATGAAACAATTATTAGCTACCTACCTAGCTAATCTACAGTAGCAGCGGAGCCAAACCCTTTGCCTTATTTTGAAAATTGAAAGCTAAATGATACACTAGTAAAAAGGCAGGCAAATTACGTACACGCGAAAATGAACTACTTGTTGTCAGAAACAACTCACCAGATAATTGTCTGACTCAGTCACCAATCGCGGCTTATTTGATACATGTTCATGTAGAGCAAATGCAAACTACTGTATGCTTTCCCTTTAGTCATTCATAATACACACCAGAAGTTTCGGTAGCTATATTAGCTTACCTATAACTTCTAGACAAATGATGGACATATCTGTATATTATGTATTTTTATTATGGATTTTTCCGAAATTGTTATAAATGACTACTCCACCGACAGCTAACCCATTATTTCAATTACTTAGTTTTTAAATGTTCTCGATTTTCAAAAATAATTCTTTCACTTTAATTGCATCGAGGGGATATTCTTAATGGGGATACCTATATTGCGTTGTAAGGTAAGCAACAGGAAAAAAAATTTAGATAAAATTTCTCAATATTAGTAAGTACTGTTAAATTTTTATTTACATGGCTATTAATTTTTCCAATTTTCAGAATCTTATAACAGATACATATTAATTTTCTCTACATTGGAAAATACGACAAAATAAAATGATACTTTTCTTTAGTGTGTTTGTACTAGATTTTTAAAGCATGGGAAGCAAATTAAAAATATTTCTAATTTTTAATTTATGACGACTTGCTTAACTGGCTTAAAACTACAAGAATAAAGAAATTGCATTGAGTATTCTATTAACTTTATATGGACAGTATTTTAGTTATGAAATATCATTTGATGCTACCTAAAGAAAATTGACAGGTAAATATGATAAATTGTAACTCGGTCGCGATCATTGAGTGAATGATATGTATTCCTTGTGCTGTTTGGGTTTACTACACGTTTTAGTGTGCATTAGTGCTACATTATGGCTTTGTGAGTAAGTTTTGTGTTCTGTTACTGTTTATTTGCACAAATAGTATGACATGTTTCTAGTGCTATTTTCTCCGGTTGAATATTATGTGGGAGGGAATTTGAGATTTATATCTAGTCGTGCTCCCCTGTACTTACTGTATTGGAAAGAATGACATTAGCTATGTATTTTGGTTATGATATAGTGCAATTTAATATATTGGGCATGTGATGTGATGCGATGTGTCGTGATGTGGTATCGTAAGTATAGTGAGGGAGAAAGTAAATATGGTAGTTTAACATACGTGAGCAGGTATGTGTATCAGTAGTAAAATAAAAATAAATTTCCTTGTCTTGCTTGGTTTCGTGTGGTGTAAAGTTAGTGTTTTTGTTTGCGTACATATTATGAATGTATGTGTATTGTATATGCATTTTTTCTTAGGTTAGTGTCATATAAGATAAAATACCTATATTCAGCAAAGGAGGTTCGTTCTCCATTTCTGAGTCGAGTGACTCTGGTCGTGAGTGATTTAGATATACGTCGAGAAAGCTAGGTTGAGTGAATAGCTTATATATAGGGCATAGTTTTGGATAGAATGGAAAACTAAGGACTGCATTGGCGAGAGAATGGTTAAACCAATGTAACCCATAATAAGCATAAGCCTCCCCTTACTCTTGCTATCCAATATCCTCAGAAAGAAAGGAATAAAGGAATTCTCTCTTACTCCTTCACTCACTCACAATCAGTCAAGTCAGGTAAGTAAGTTGTGTTGTGATGTGTATGTACCTATATGTATGTACATAAAGTAAGAGGTACAACTACCTATACATACAAAAAGGAGTACCAGTTTGAAATGCATATTATAATATATACGAACGGGAAACAGCAACTTTTCCTAAAATAAAGTGTGGTCTCCTCTGTTTTGCTAAAGGTAAAGGAAGGGTTAAGTTAAGTTCCTAATACCTTAAAAGTAGCTCTCGGCTACATATTTATTTATTATTATGCTGTGCTGTATCTATATACATATTTACCTCTAGTTTTCTCTTCTGAACTGCTAAGGTAAGTAAGTATAATGTAGTATGTAAGTAAAATAAGGGCCATGCATTGTATTGCATACACACAAAGACAGACAGAACTGTTGACTATATAGTTCCTAGTAAGACATATTGTATTATGTCCCACTAACTGAACAGTACTTGTGCTTGTGCTACAGAGAAAGTGAGTCGAGTGACTGAAGTGATGCTAAAACTAAAAGGTAGGTTAAAGGTATGTCTATAGTCTTCTATGTAGATACTACCGGCAAAACAGAAAAATTGGTGAATACCATAGAGATTGTAAGTAGATACAATATTACATTGTCCTTCTCTGTTCTATCTGTACGTACGTACATAACTATATAACTATCTTTTTTGCATACATTTTTACTGGCCGGCTGCTCTCCTTCTTCCTTACACAATGCAGCACAGAGAAGAATATAATGTACTAAAGTAAAGATTGAAGTATTAGTGTAGGTGCTACTGCTACTGTACATAGTGTGTATCGAATGAAGGGAATTGTACATTACATAATATTATAGATATAATAGAAGCGAAAGCCAAGGCAGGGAAGGTTTTAACAGTTATAGGAACATGCATGCTTACACACAATCTTAGAATATAAAAGTACAGAGTACAGAGTACAGAGTAAGGAAGAAGGGAGTCAGTGAGCGTAATGCATGTTCCGTAGCAACATAACAACGCAATATGCAGCGATGCAAGAAAGAAGGGAATATGTAGTACATAGCTACATATTTAGTAGTAGGAGAGGTATGCATGTATGTAGTGCATAGGACTATGTACTCGAGTACAGTAGAGAAAGAGCTAAAAGGAAATACTTTCTCGGGTTGTGGAAAGAGGCGATCCGCCGACAAGGAAGAAGGCGCGCGCACTAAAGCCTCGCCACGACTAACTCCAGCTGAAAGCTTTGGCTTTAACCCATGCAGTTTTCTAGAGTCTAGGCCAAACTAGGCAAGGCTACCCGCTCCTTCCTCGTTGGTTTACGTTTGGTTTTTCTTAGCTTTCCATTCCATCTGATACTATTTCATATACAGAAAGAGTGAACTTACACAGACTTTACCTCTACTCTCTACCTCATACGTACACATGCAATGCACACAAGTATTTAGAAAAAGCATAGGCGAAACCGTAAGATAACCATGGAATGGAATCAAATAGCGTAAGCGTAGCAGAACAGAACAGGACAGCACATAAGGAGTCTAGCCGGAACTTTAGCGAAACATTTCCAGAACCAGAACCAGATAACATAGCAAACCTAACCTAACCTATGCATTATTATAGTAGTGGGAACAAATGTGGATATAAGTATCCCAAATAACAGTAGTAGTGTGTTCTGTTATAAACTTACTTTACTTGTATTATGCTGAAAGGATACACATACACGTATGTAAAAGGCATGCAATCCTACATCCTACAGGAGAGAAGGGATATGGATGAGAATGGGAATCCTTATGTATTTATGCTGTCTAAAGTAAGTATGTGGATGTGTATGTAGGAAAAGGAGGGAATAGGATAAGAGCATTCAAAATACCCGAATCGGACTTTTAGTGGGTTTTCTTGCCGTGCAGTTGAAGAGCCGTCCTCAGTTCGCTTTCGGGTTTTCTCCCAACGTCACCGAATTTGCCGTAGTCTCGTCAAAACTCGTTGCGAGGAATGAGAAGCGTGAGTTTCTCCGTTCCGGTTCTACACATTCCCTTTCCTTCGTTCTCAATCTCAATCTAGCGTGGCTAACTGCTAAAGAGAAACCAAATACATTTGTGACTTTACAATAGTTAGTCAGTTGGAATTTGAATTTTTCTCTCGACGACAGTCAGGACATAACAGAAAGATCTCTGTCTCACAATCAGCCTCTTTTCGTTATACGTATAAATATATAGAGTAAAGATAATACCAATTCTGAGACAGTTACACTTACAATTACACTATTCATATACTTACTTCTATCCATTCTTACTTAAAGCAGTGTCTCTCTTTTCTCCATAATCACCAATCCGACAAAAGAACAAAGTATCATCTTTGTGTCCCCTCTCTCAAGTAAAAACACTCTGATTCTCACATCTACTTCAATGCATTCACTATAAAAGCAAAGAAAATTCATTCAACTCAAGTGCATACATACTTTACATAATAGTCTCCTCCTCGCCGTGAAATCAGGAAAGTCGAGATTACATTGTGCATCTCTAAATCATTTCTCACACGCTTTCTCTCCATACCTACAACAACATACTACAACCAATGGTTTTTTCTTCACAAAATTGCCATTTGCCCCAGGAAGGAAAGTTGAAGTTGAAAGTAAATAAATACAGCAAAGCAAAACAAAACACCTGGAGATAAGTACTTACTTATACAGAAAGTTCAACGTCGTCTACTTCATTAGACTACAGAATACAGAATCACAAGCTGGAATTTTAAAAAGAAAATAAGAATATTTATAAGCGCATCATACATATAGCTACTGTGCACCGTGCCATGTGTTTTCTCAATACTTTATATCTGTACTACGTGCGCTATTATTGAATGCATTTCCAGTGTGTTTCTCCAGCAAGGTCAAAATATCAATAATAAAGGGCAAAATTTCTTGCTATCGTAAGTTGCCCGGACGTTGACTTAAGTTACTTAGTTAAGTCGACTCGCCTTGACTTGTTGACTTCGTGCCACAAGCCAGGCCACCACCATAATAAGCTTAGCATTAAAACTGGTATTACGGTTTTTGTTCTGCAATATTGTGTCTTTGATAATATGATATGAGACAGAGTATATTTACAACACAGTAAGCTGGATAAATATACTTTTAGTGTACATCTAAGTATAAAGTGTACAATAAAGTAGCTCTCATACTTATTATTATTATTAACTACATATTGTCAGAGACTGTGTCAGGTTGAATTGAATTTGTAGTCTTGAGTGAGACGGAAATGTATGTAGTAATATCTCCATCACGATCATCTGTGTGAAACAACTATAGTAGAGTAAGTAAAGTAAATAGTAGAGTGGGAAGGCAAAGATAGTGAAAGTATTCTGCATGTTGTATCCTGTCCTGGTCTGGCAGGGCAAATAAATAGTAGATTGTCTCTCGGCCGAGAAAAATGTCCAGATTCCAGACAATTACACAGACATTCTCTTCAGAACATTTGCACTGAAATGATTAAGTAACTCCATTCCAACTCTTTGCTTAAGTAATATTCTCCGGAAACTTGGCCTCTGCCTGCCTTGCCTGTGTGTGTCTCACTATTCTGTTCTGTACTGTGGAAATGAAAGCCAGCTGCTTCATAAAAACTTAAGAAAATGGCAGTAAAACTTATTTCGAGGGCAACCTTGAGCAACCTTCGCCGATTCATTTAGTACTTTTAGAAAGAGAGCAGCTGAAGAAAGAGCAGCGCGTAAAAGTCAACAAAACACGTGAGTTTCTTTTCTTTTCTTTCTCCACTCCACTCCACTTTACTCACTAGTTTTGCATGAGTCAACGTACAATCATTTCTCTTCCCTTCGCCTACTTGGCCCAACTTTCCTTCCTTTTTATAAACTCAAAAAGAAAGTGCTATGGCATGGCATTTACATTTTTACTGGCACATCCGCTAATTTTCGCCTCTTTCTCTCTCCACTATGCATGTCTTTTTCTCCGAGGAAGAGTTAAGTTAAGCAAGGGCAAGGGAAGGGAACTCTAACTCTAGAGAAACTATAGAATATAAAAGTCAACCCACAACTCATGATTCACTGTTTCGTTGAGGTTGACACAAAGTATTAGAGCATTAGCTATAATTACTACACATTCTTCCTTATACAAACTAACTTACATACATAAGTACTCACATGAACTATAACCAGAACAGTGTACATCAACTATTATGCATAATGTGCCTTGCATGCAACTAATACATGGTACAAACATTTTTATACAATACTACCTTCAGTACTAATACAAAAACCATTTATTTAGTGTAGTAACCGTCATATATCGCTCATAACATTAGTAGAAAACTTGTATCTGCATATTACTACTATATACTCGTACTTATGTAAAAAAATACAATGACGCCAAGCGTCTAATAGGACACTGTAACTAAATTTAGGGATAGATACACCTAAATTCTAGGTATAATAAA
This sequence comes from Tomocerus mixtus, assembly GCA_034694165.1. Taxonomy (NCBI): domain Eukaryota; kingdom Metazoa; phylum Arthropoda; class Collembola; order Entomobryomorpha; family Tomoceridae; genus Tomocerus; species Tomocerus mixtus. The sequence goes on along the minus strand of JAQFYC010000178.1, from coordinate 28,715 downwards.
CCGGATTAGTATATAAAGATAGCTACACAGGACAAACTTAGAATTATAATACATAATATTAGTATTGCATAAATGTAGTCTCTTTGGTGTGTCGTGTGGTCTTTGTATATCCTCAATTCTTATCCCAGCTGAATGTATATAAATATTTTTCATTTCATTTGATAGTCTCATCTCATCCTGCTCCCACACAAAACACCGTCATTAGAATGTATGACTAAAATCATGGTTTGAGTTTGAGCTTGAGCTTCAGCCGAGTCGTGCTGTGCTTTGTACGATTTAAAATGCACGTGATGTTAAATTTTCAAGCTGCTGTGATTGCTCTGGAAGCAAGCATAAATATGTATGGATAGCTGTATATTGGTTACATGGCACGCTTTTCTGTGGTTACCACGACTATATCCGGTTACCATTACATTAGATGTTGGACTACTGAACTGACTCGGACGTGAGAGCTAGGCGACTCAGCCAAACTCAGCTTACGTTAGCATACTACATGGTATAGTAATAATAATAATATGAGGGAATACCAACTAAAACTACAAATACGGGGACAGTAATAATGTGAGTACAACACACGAGCCATACCACACTACACCGCACTACAACGTATATATTACATACTTTCCTCCTCCTAGTACAAACTACAAACCAAATAACATTTTCTAATATGAGCAGGCACTATTCAGATAATGAATGATGATAATGTTCTACAACCAGCCAAAGGAAATTCTGGTGCTAATATTTCAGCCTTTCCAGCTATATATTTACATGCATTATTACATGGAAGAACATTGAACAAGTATAAATATATATTAGATGGCTCAGGCATCCTTTACGAAGTAAATAGTAACTATGACAGTTACTACATAGCCCCTAATCCTAATGCCATGTAGTTGCAGTGCATAAATATTAGCATTATTACTTCCACGCACAGTAGAGTGAAAGTAAGAAATGTAATATTTATATCTAACCTGAGAGGGGAATAGACCAGATTGATATAGCTACCTATTTGTACCTAAGAATAAGTTACTTACTTACATGCTACATAAATATATACTACACAGTAGTGGTATAACTAATACCAAAAGGAAAGAACTTGTTGGTGACGATGGCACTTTTTGCATTATAAAAGAAGGGGAATGAAAAGATATGATAATTCATCGTTTCCCTTGGCTTTGTTTTGTTTGACTACATTTACTAGGACAGAGTTTGTAAGAAATGGAAAGATGGTAATGGGAATTTGTATGTTAACAAGGGAAGGAGAAGAAGGGAAAGAAAAGATGGAACTGAGAACCAGGGAAAGTAGAAGATCCTCTCTTACTGTTGTACTTTCCCAGACCAGACTCACTCTCTGGTTTGGTTAGGCTAATATTTAATATAAACAGATAGGAGGATGCTACGTCTGTAGTTCCTTTTGTAAAGCTCCTTCTTCTACTTACCATAGTCTCTAACATAAGAAAGACACATAGATACATAAGCGTAGTTAGAAAGGGATCTAGAAGATTCATTCATCTACATACATAAGAGCAGTGTGAACAAAGGGAGCAAATGAGTTGAAAAGGATTAGACTAAATGAAGATGAAAGTTGTTGTCGTGAGCATGTTTGATGATTAACTTGACGACCTTAACTACTGCAGTGTAAATACATGCATACCACACACCACACCATTCCTCCACTCTACTATTCGCATAATATGAGAAGAATCTCTCTCAATCCAATACTTAAATAAGACCGCACCACAGCATAACATTTATAATATGTATAATGATTCTAAACAACTATAATATCAGTAGCTTAGCTAATTTGGCTAGCTGGGCTATATACATTTATTTTCTTTAAGCAAATATACATTCATCCTCCTTGTATTATGTACTTACAGATATATACATTACATTTTATTTATATTATACTTATCATGCAGGCCAGGGAATGAAATAGAGACTACATAATATCAGTTATAAATATAAACACTTTTCCTTATATTAAATATCTATTAGGTTGGAGTTGGATATATTTACAATATACAATATCTGTATAAGCAGTTATACAAAGAGCTAACGTTTGTAATGGGAGAAAGCTGACCTAAACTTTCACCGGAACTGTACATCGTATCGTATAGCGCTCATTGTTAGCTGTCTTGTCATGTCATGTCAGGCCACGGTATCTACTATCTACCTATCTGTGCTTGTTTGGTTTGGCTGTGTGGTTTGGTGTGTGCAGGAATGTATGTTCCTATTAGCAGGTATGCAGCTACTTACTAAATAGTATTGTGTTTTGTATCCCTATAGTAGCTTAGGATATATTTACAATAGTAGTTAGAGCGGATTGAGCGAAAGTAGAAGAAGCTATATTGCTGTAGACTGGGAGCATGACACGGCATTAGACACGGAATAGAATGGTGGGTGAGTGAAACGGAATTGTTTCAGACTGCTTCCTTCTGGTTGTTCGAATGAATGAGCCAAAGATAAGTAAAAGTACATTTAATTCACAGTGAGTGAGTAGGGACGAAATAGGGTTAGTGTTAGTAGCTGAAACTACAGTAGGAAGCTAAGGTAGGAGGAATATATAAAGGAGCACGTAGATAAGTAAGTAGGAATTTAGTGCTCAACAACATCACTCAGTCTCACTAAGGTTAGCAGTGAGCCACTGTCAACAGAAACTCACCGGCTCCGTTCAACCGAACAACTAACTAGATATCTACTACTTACATTACATATTATAGTATTGTACGTCTAAATACAAACAGACACACATACTTACATACACAACATTACTTACCTGCTTATGTGATACTACTTACATACTACGAGACGAGACGACCTATATGTAGAGTAGACCTATATACTAATATTGTAGTAGTACTACAATAGTAGTAGTATTGTGTAGTAAGTACTTTTACTCTTAATACTCACTCAAACCAACATACATACCGAAACTTACACTACAATACTATATGTACTTATTTTAGCAGAAGAGAACAGTTAAGTCAGGGGAATAGTAAGTAATATTGTACTATGGTATGGTATTCGTATGGTGGAAGTGAAAGTGGAGGTAGTTAGTTGGAACGCAACTATAACATCTACTTTAGTTTAGTTATCGTGGTCTCAAATCGTGTAGGTATATAGCTATTGTACTTTCCCTTCCTTTCTATCCCTCCACTATCTATTTAGTCTATCTCTCTGTCTAGAAGTACAAGTGCCCTGTATTGTATTGTATTCTACGTTTGCCTGTATACTTTCTCTGTTTTCCCACTAATCGTTAGTGTAAGTAGTCTCATTCCATACCTGTATAATATTCTTCCTACTAAATGCTATTGCTAAATACGTATGCTTCACACAACAATAATAGTAAAACGAGAGCTTGTATACTTAATCTGTGTACTACTAGTGATCATCAAGAACCTTGCTTAAAACCGTGAAAGTCCGTGAGGAACAAAAATTTTGAAAAATATTTTATTTATTACCTTAATATAAATTTGGGATCTAAATTCCATAATATTTAGACAAAGTATTAGAAGTACATCACACGACTTATGGAATAAGAATTGTCCAAGCGGGAAACAACTGCATAGCAAAAATTATCGAATTAAAAATACATTGCAAAATAGAATGAGCTGCAAAAAGTTGTAAAGTTATACGTTGGGGTCTTGACGTTTCCTGCGACAATTTGCTGTGGGTTCACGTACTATCAGTACCTATATAAGTCATTTCACGTAGGATGGTACTATTGTATGTATGTAGTGCTAAATGAATACGCAATAGTTCTACATACCCGAACTGAGTGAGTTGGCGTTGTGTGTCAGGTTGAGGTGAATGAGTATTTTGTGAGGTGGCTTGGCTGAGGCGTCACATTACACTACTGACAATGTGTACAGATTGGAGGAGGAGAGACTGACTGAAGCAGTCAACGGGAAGTATTGTGGATTGTCGCTGGGTTGGAGATGTGGGCTTAAGGTATTTACAATTAATGATTTCATGGAGATGAGCAACCTACTCCATTTCCACTCTCCTTAATTATATATGTGCACGGTAGACTTGCAGACTTCTAAATCTAAACTTGTGTACATACTATATATACCCACTCTCCCCGAATACCAACATGCTAGTCAGCAATCCCAAATGGAAGTAAACACTAAAAAGCCAATATTAGGTAATACTACACTTATTGTAGTACAAAAGGCATCTCATTGTATATCTCTGCCTAGGGTCCAACACCTTTATATTGGTGTCATTTTTATGATAGTGAAATTGGTAAACTTACAAATAAGGCATCCGTTCTTTCGAAAATATTATACCTATAAATGAATAATGGGCGTGCTAAAGATACGATATACTTTCTGTGTTGAGTGAAAGTGATTCACAAAAATATTATTGTACTATGTGTATGTATGGTATAATTCTTACTATTCGATTTAAGTCTGGCATTTTCTATTTACCATTTTTTGTATAAGCAAGTTCAGATTTTTGCACATCTGCTATAAAGATTACAAAAATGTATATAATGCAACAATTTATATTTTCCAAGCCAGAATTTCAGCCGTAACTTTAATTCCTCTAATATAAATGGTACATTACCCCAAATGATACGTTGGTAGGCAACTTGAGTCGAGTCGCACTTTATTTTTAGATTCCCTTCCAACTTTTGTGTACTGTAATAGAAAAGTAGTTAAGTACTGTGTGATAGTAGCTTAAGGGCGTCAGTCATTTTGTCCGTCCACTCTTTATAATGCCATTTTTTCTAGTGTTTTTGTTAGTTTTCCAAGTTTTGAATTATATATAAGTGTATATACTTCTCCGTCCCATTTGTAATGTCACTAATTTAGCACTTTTGTGCGAGTTTTAACAATTGATGTTAGGAAGCGGTTATATTTATACCTACTATTAGATAATAAGTAGATATTTAATGTATAGCTACTGGCATGACATCAATTGGCTTGGCATGCCAAAGAAATTGAGGCAGAGAATTCTATATCCCTATTCTATGTATAAGTACTAATTTATTATGTAGGAGGTAAGTAGTATATGTATTTTCCTTCTTCTGCATTGTAAATTGTAATAGTACTGCATCGCTGTACTATAATTTAAATTGCTCCTTATTGTGAACATAACATGGCAACTACTTATCGTATAGTAAAACAGTAAGCTATATATACTAGTAGCTATAGGTACATTAAACAGACAAAATATAGCCAAAGGAGAAGCATAATACAATTACATTAGATGTGAACATAACATAATGCATAATAGTGTAGAATGTAGTAATAATGTAGAACAGAAACCAAATGTTACTTAAATAGCCCACTGAAGTCAAGTCAGTGGGAAAGCAATTAGACAGGGAGTAAATATACATAGCTTCAAGGCTTTAAGCTACTTACTACATTTATACTAAATGTAGTTATCTCTCTTTTCCATACAAGGCATAATCGCCCTAAGTACGTAAGCGAATAATAAAGGCTAACAGTCGCCTTACCTTTAGCTACCTACATCAGCCTTTAATACACAATATGCATTTTAAACGGCATGCTTTCTCTTTTATGATTTCCTCTTTCATGGTCTCTGCAACTGTACAAGTGTATGTACTGTACAACTCGCTCTCTGATGTAATGTGATGTGAACTCTGTAACAGAAGCAACTTATTTTATATATAAGTAGGACAATAGCATTACATTTATAAGTAGTTCTTATTATGTATGTAGGCGGTTGCTCCAGTCGAGTCTAGAGAGGTAAGTACTTCTATTTTCTTTTTCCCATGCAGTGGCTATAACATCGGTTTAATATGATTGCTATGATTATGGAAGGAAATGCTAGCCGTTATCCAATGCAATGGAAAATGCATAGAATCGTGTAAAAGTTACTACATTATGTACAACTTTATTAATACTACTAAGGCTTTCATAATGCATTAGCTTGTAGGCTTGTAGCCTACCAAACGCCAAATGTTTTATCAATTTTGTACCAGGAACCTACATACATAAGCAGATACGCATATTATTTATTTCCATTTTAACAATTCATCGGCAAACTATAATAAACACAATGTATACTACATTGTTTTCTGTACCGCCAGCCCTGCATTAAATATTTAAATAGCTATAGGTCCCCTAACTATCTGTAAAAATCATTAATTCTACTTACTGTTAGAAAATTATACTAAAACATTTTTATGTTTGTTCCTAATATTTTGCAGATTGGTTTATTTACAAATCTGGAGTTTACTTGGCTAGGAGAAATTCACTTGGTATTTTGCAGATGCTGAATCAGTAGAATAATATTTGGACATGTCCCAAACTATGTTGCAGACAAGAGCCTGGGGCAATTCCTTATATTTTCATATAGTAATAGAATAGATAGGGTGGGCTGGATCGGATCGGATGGTAGGTAATGGATTTATTTGGCTTCACTACCGTAAGCACTTCACCTACTTACTCTACTCCGATGTGAGTTACTTAATTCTTGTGAAACGGAGCTTTGAACTCGTATTTCTGTTCAGTCTACTATTGCTTATTGCACTGTGTGTGGTGTGGTGTACTGGATGAAAGTCACAGGTTCCCGTGTTGATGTTTTTGGGGAAAGGAGTAAAGTTAAGTGAGTACGAGAGTTAGTATTATGTAGAGGGAAATAGGAGCCTAGCCAAAAAGCCAAGTTTCACAATAATGTAGACGAGAGAGGAGAGAAAACAGTTTTTCGTTTTAACTGAGTGAGTAACTTGGTTGGTTTGGTTGACTGATTGTGAGTACGTGAATAATTTTGATCGGATCCATAATTAGACTTCCCTGTTTTGCCATGCAGTCACTGTGTTTGTGGGTATGTATGTGCTCTATTGTATTGTATTGTATTGTGTGTATCGCCTTTTGCTTTCCCTTTACTTTGGTTTGACTTTAGATTTAGGTAGTTAGCCTTGGTTTTAGTTTGTAGTACAATATATAGATATACCTACTTATATATTGTATATAGTATTGCATTGTTTTCTAGTGAGATATATGGGAGAACGTATTCCATACAAAATACAACAACCTTTTGCTCACTCTCCATGGATCGTTTCGTTATCATCAATCTGTATTCTAGCTCAACTATGGGATATATCAGTATTCTAAATTGTAATGTGTGCGAGGAGGGTACCTATAATACTACCTAGTACATATTATGTTACAATGGAACACAGAATGCATTTCATGTCATGTACGTACATATCGTACCTAGTAGGGTGTTATACATTATAACGTTCTAGTAAGACTAATAGTAATAGCACCTATTAAAATATATACTACTCGTACTATGTATATCTGGAACAACAAGGGAAAGCAGGAACGAAACAAGAGCAAGTTGCCACCACACCATGTTTTAATGTGATGCAAGTAAAGTACCTCGTTTTGCATTTGCTATGAACTGTGATATGTTTTGGGGTTAGTCAGCTAATGCTGCTGCAGAGTCCAATCCTCCAGTCGCATTCAGTTGAGAAAAGCTTACATCATTCTCATTATACATAACAATCGGTCCATTTTAAATGAAATGGGCTGATCTTTTCCTATAATTATAATTATACATTTCTGTCTGTGCGCAATGTTGCCTCATTGTACGCTTAGACGGCTTCTCTAATTACTATTTACTGTGCTTTGCATGTATAACCGTTAACTAATTTATTCTTTAATATTATGTAGGTATAGTGGTAGTGGTGTAGCTAACCCAAGCAACTAATAGTTGCAGGCAGGTAGATATATGCTTAACATATATTTGAAGCTTATCCGTAGAAATACTTGCACTACTGTAAAAGGCATATTATGTGGGTCTAGTAAATATACCTTAGCACATCACGACATGGAGCAAACACAGGAAACTTCCACAGCAAACTTACACACTAACAAATTAACCACTAAATTATAACAAGGAAAATTCAGGTTGGACCGAATAGTAAATAACAAGACAGTTGATATTTCCCTGGCTAGATGAACATGCAAATGCTCTTCCATGAATCAAATTCCATTTCCTAATGGCTAAAAGGCGAACGTCACACCAAACAACACCACAATACACTCCTCTATACATATTTATATAGTATTTACTATAATTAAATACACTACTAGTAGATATGTACATTTATTTAGAGTGTGAGTGACCATTACTGTGGGATTATTAGTATACGAACCATATGCATGCATAATATACGTTTTGGATATTACTAGCAACACTGCACTATAGCTATTGTTAGATTAATGTCAGATTTACTATATTATATACAGCAACAAATATTTAAGGTAGCTGAAAACAAAATTTGTGAATTTCATGCGGCAAATGCAATGGCACATGGATTGTTCTCTAGTTGTGATCAATACGAAACTGAAATGAAACTAACACGTTATTGTCGTTGCCTTGCATACAAATGATATGCTCACACTATAATTAATTGTATTTCCAACTAATTGCTGTCCTCGTGTGTACTCCCTGGGTGACTATGAGTGTGTGTAGCGTGTTCTGTAAAATATATTTATTCTTAGCAGACCCAACTTATTATAGTACAATAGTATGAGTTGTAAATAGGTATTACTATGTTCAATTTCAGTTCATGCTCTGGTTCTAGGTATAAAAATACCTCATCTTTAGTAGTACTTTCACTATTTACTATATTATACTTGTAGCAGCCAGCCAGGGATTTATTTAGCCGCTATGAGTAATGTGAAGTGAAAGGCGGTGAAAGGTTTAGTAGCATTCAAATATTCGTACGTGAATTGCTAACAAGATCTCGACAATCAGTTAGCGGATCTGAGTAGAAGATTAGCTCCCTCCATTCAATGCCCTTTCGTTTGGCAAATAAAAACGCTGTTGAGATGTTTGTGCCAAGGAAAAAAGATTGAAAACCTTTCATCTGACGGAACTTCAAAGTAAATTAATTTCACGCCGTCTTTTCTTCCAAAATATTTCAGAGTTGAAATGAAATCTTCTAATCCGGTCAGAAAGTTTTAAGAGATAGAGGAGCTTTATAAAAAGTGCTCACTAACAAGCAACTCCACTAACACTAATAATGGTATGGAGTATCTCTACACAAAGCTACCAACTATTTTATATAGTATGAAGCAATGATACTACTTAACTTATATTATTAGCAATGCATATAAGTAAGATTAGTGGTTAAATAAATATTTAGTAGTTGAAGGAGTGTTTAGGAAACTTTCAATCAATAGGGTAAGTAATAAGTAAATAAGTAGGTACTACCTCCTGATAGGAAATAGGGAAGTAGAAGATAGCTAAGCCAAAACCAAGGGAAAGTGAAAGTGAACCAAAAATTGCCGAGATGATGAAGAGAGGCCTGGCCTGGTCTGGTCTGGCTTTGCTAAATAAAATAGAGGCTCTTTAAATAGGTATCCATCAATTTCCTATTATGTATAGGCATGGAGCTAAGTATCTGTATCTCCCTGGATAAATCCATAAGTAGGTTCGTTGAAAATAGATCTTAGTGGCGTGGTTTGGTTTGGTTTGGTTTGGTTGAACTGTATTGCGGTTTGGTTCGAGTTTGACTAACGCTAATGCTTGGGAAGTAGAGAATAGAGTGTAGTAGGATTGCAGGATGTATGTGATGAATAGAAAGATAGATAACATCCGTACATGAATACTGACACGTGTTCAGTTCACCTAGTATTTTGTGTAGTGCGTGAGCTTATGTTTGCGGAATGCCAAAGCACAGCAAGAATCAGCTCACTAAAGCCAACTGTGACTGGTAGGAAGGGAGCTTAGAGTTTCTTCTGTGTGCAAGAAGGACTCACGTTGTTGAGTAATTCTGCATAAAGCTCACCTGAAAGAAGATCCGTATCCAAGCTCAACTGACGGAATGCTTATATTTAGGAGGAGCGATTCTCCGTCTCCGAATAGGACGAGAGCAGACAAGGAAGACACATACACTCACTCAGTGAGCTGAACTGAGGCGACAGAGTCATGTAGATGCGAAAGATGAAGACGAGAAGAAGAATAGGAACTAACTGGAGGACATGCAGAGTTGCTCTGAGTAGACTTTCACAGGCATATACTATTTAGATCCAGATACAGATAGATAGACAGATAGATATGGACTATGTACGTACATAAGTAAACTTAACTAAAGTAGGAGTAGAGCATTGCATCCATAAATACATAACAGAATGGATGCATCATTGTGATGTGACTGTGCTGGTTGTGGTGTGGTGTGGTGTGCTCCTTCCTTTCCCTTTCCTTGGATTGGTTTAGATTCGGGATGGATAGAAGCATACATAATAGGAACATACATTCATACATACATTCATACTTACATACATAAGGACGGAAACATCCTTCCTTCCTTTCTCCTTTACTTGCTTACTTTACTTTAGTCTGGCTTCACTTACTTATGGATAGATACAACAAGAAGACATGACATATTATAGTATACTGTATGTAAGAAGGAGAAAGATACAAGAGATAGAGAGAAAGGGAATAATAAGAGCCAAGCCAAGGGAAAGCAAAGAAGGGAAAGCCAAGCCCAGGAAGAGAAAAGCTTGTGTTGCCGCAATTGGCTTTTCTCTTCTTCTTCCGCGGCCGTCTTTTTCTTTCTGTCTATGTATTCCAGTCATAGATGAGAGATAAACCCAGAAAGTTGCACACGCCCATATCTCTCAATATTGGAGTCTTGGCGGGTATCAAAATATAAAGCCTTCCATCCTACGGCTTCTTCCACAGAGCAGAGGAGAGCACAGCACAGCTACTAAAGCAGACAGGGGAAATAAACCGAGGACCTCTTAGCAAAAATGTTATTAGATTGTGATTCATTGCCCTCGGACGAGGTAATTAGATGCCAAGAATCGGTTTGAGAATTACGGATGGGCAGGCACGGCTTTTGTTCTCAGCCACAGCAAAGCGAAGCCAACTGAAGCCAAGCAAGTCATGCTGAGTTGAGCGGAGCTAACTCTTACTTACCATTTACTACTTTCTGACTATCTCTTATGTACTTATTTGTGTACCTACTTTCTCCTTGTGAAACATACATACATCCATATCCATACGGAGCAGATCAGAAAAGAGTTAAGAGAGGAACAATAAGAACTTCAAAAATAACAGTCCTTTCACCTTACAACATAACTGAGATCAGAGGGTTCCCATTTAGAGCGCATCCTTTCGCCCTCCTTTTAAGCCAGTTAGGTAAGTGAATGGAGAAAGACTTTTATTTTCCCTTTCTACAAAAACCAACTAAATTCTTTTTTCCCGTTTCCTCGAATCAATTCTCTATATTAAATTATACCTGTACCATAGTACACACATAAAGTGTACTTATTAGATATTTATCTAACTAGCAGGAAATCCTTTCCTTATGCTTACTTATTATTATTACTATTACTATCCTAATATTATTATTTACAGTGTGCATTCCATTCAGATACATATCAGTAGTTACATAGAAAGCTAACATAAGTAGTATTACAGACGCATTACTCTTTATGTGATATTTGCTAATAATATTATTAGGATCTCTGGCTCTGACTCTTTCTGCAGCCTCTCTGTCAGTATATAAATGTCTTCTCCTTTGCGGCACTTCTTTGATGCTTACTTATAGTTAGTAGTTACTTAAGTTAAAAAGAACACAGTACAGTACATACATAGCCTTGGAGTTAGAGTCAGTCGGAGTTCCTTTTTCGACACAAATCTCATCCATACACTCGACACACAGTTAACAAGACTGTCAAAAGATCAGGGAAAGAACTTAAGTTGTAACTATGTGTACGTAGTGCATTGGTATGATATGGTTAGTCTATTAGCCTGTCTGCCCTATACTAATGTCCTTATCGGACCACATTAGCTACCCATCTTTCCTTCATCAGAAAAACTTTCAAAGGCAACAAGTTAAGCTCACTCACTCACTCACACGTGGCATGGCCATGGCAAGGAAAAGCAAGGCAAAGGGAAGGAAAAAAGGAAACTATCGATAAGATATCATGGCTATGCTCTACGCATTTCAACAAAACCACCATTCATACATCTATGTACACACTACAGAGGAGTCTCCGCTTCAAATGCATCATACTGCCTACTGCCTACATACAAAATAAACCTACATACATAAGGACATGACATGGTAGGTAGTTAACCACTTTTCTTCTATTTGTACATATACAGAAAGTTTCTTGCAAATATCTATACCTTGATCCTCCCCTATACTATGTACACTGCTTACTGTATGTACATAATAATATGAAAAGATTGTATTCCGTTTCTCCGGTTCAGTAAAACTACTGCACAGTCTGTTCCGTAAAGAAATGTATCTATGAATTTCCTCTTTTCTTCCTTTGCCAATATTGAACATGAAAGTTAGGAGCTGCTGTTGAAGTTAAAAGTGTGCTATGGAAAATCATTCATCTATAAATAACTGTAGTTTACATTTAAGCGATTCAACAAAGCGTAGATCCCCCCGCCTTTCCGTATTTCTGTCATATATACATATAATGGCCAAACGATTTTTTAACTCTATACTACTTATTACTCTCTCGCGCGCATTTCACTTCCACATTTTCAAATGCTTTAACGCAGTCTTTGATACCCAAAGCCCATGATGAATTTCTCTAACCAAATAAATGAACGCTTCATTTCATTTGACAAATTGCTCAACTGAAACTCTATTCTGCTGCAAAAGTCAAAGTACCAAATATAATGCACTTTTCTACTTAAATCCACTTAAGTAGCTTTTCATTAAAATGTGCATAGATAAAATTGCATTACCTACTACCTACTATAGCAAAAACAATTTAGGGCGGAACAGTAGATACACAAAGCCATGTTAATCGATGCTCTTACTATCTAGGGTCAATTCTGTAATTTATTTATAATCATTAATGCTTGTTCATATACAGATACAATCAGCATTAATTAGTATTTTGTATAATTTGCCTATAGACTAGACTAGAGAAGAAACATTATGTAAAATAACAAACTAGAAATACGAGTAAATACTTGAGGGAAATGATAAGCAGGTAAGTATATAGGTACAGGTATAAGTAGGTTGAACAACCTAGGATAATGATAGCGTGACAAGGCCAGACGGCCAGACCATACCTAACATAACAACGGAATACATTGTAGATAACGTCTACGGCTAGTGCATATGTGTGTATTTATTTATTTAGTATGATATACCTGAGCGTATGGTCATAAAGCTGGAATATTATGTAACTGGCTTGGCTTGGCATGGCCTGGCCTGGATTCCTTTCCTTGCCCACTACATCGCATACCTAGTCACCTAGTACCTAAACTTACAACGCATAAGTGGTCTGGTGTGGTGTACATGAAATACATTTTCCATAAGTAAGTAGGATCAGCATAAATTGAGTGTTCTGGGTTGGATTGGGATGTAACCTACTAACTAACTAACGATAAGCACTCGCTAATGTTGTTAAGCATACTTCTTTCTTCTCGAATTTCATTTTACAGATGGAAAATACTTGGAAGTGGGTTTGCAATTCGCTGCACTGCTATATTATGTTGGTTCCATGGTTTTCCTTTGCTTCGGTTAGTTTTGGGTTAAGTTGGGCTGGGCTATAATTCTACAGAATAATCAGCAGCCCAATGCAGCAGGAGAGAACATCATAACACTTAATACACATATACAAATATAACTGGTATCTTTACATATTATGTAGACTATTAGTATTATCTCATGATATAATATTACAAGAGTAGTATTATGTATTAGCAAGAAAATATGTATATAAACACATAGCAAGAGATACGAAGATGATTTGATACGCATTATAAAGACAGAGGGGAAAATGAGGGAGAGAATAAAGGTGAAAGTAGAGAATACATATTTGCATACATGCCACATAGTACTAGATACATACTTACACTGGATTGAATGTATACACTATTGTGTACATTATACTTACAAGGAGAGAAAAGGAATGATGAAATGGGTAGCACTTGAGGTAATTACATTTGCAGTGGCTCTGTGATCCAAGTAGGTCAGAGGATTGCAAATTGAGGGCTTTAGCAAGTCTCGTATTATGTTTGTCATACAAATGGTGTCAGATATATTGCAACAAAGGGTGATGTAAGGAAAGTAAGTAACCAAACAGCACACCAAAGTATATATCGTAGTGTGACTAAAGCAGCAGGGATTTGTATGACAGTACACTGCACTCTACTTGGCTCAGTCTGCTTAAGGGAGCTCCCATAAATTACCTACAAGGTTTAGGAAAAGGGGATCTTCGACAAAGTCGCCGAACCAACGAACCTGTATACTGTATACTTAAACTAAAATACCTTAACCAATATATGCACATTAATTCATACTTCCACGACAGAATTTCAAAACACAGTATTCCCAAAATCAAAATCGACAGCATTTTCCTATGAGGAATCTGAACACATTATAATATTTTTACAACTTTGAAAAATATGTCATTTATTTATGTATTTGTTAATAATTAGAAATGTCTTATTGTAAAATAAATAAATAGTTCGTAATAGTTTTGACAGCTACAGAGTTTAAAATTCAATTTAAAATTTGAAAAGAGATTCAAAAATTATACTGAAGACTGACACAAATATGCAAAAGGTCTAGATACTTGTTTACAAGTATTTTACTGCTTAGTTTTGCTGTAATAAATTTCCATTGGCAAATGTTTGAGGTGCGGGATTTTGTCCTGAATCCTTGTCGTTAGTCCTTTCGTTCTTTCGTCGTGTGTTGAAAAGAAAATATCCTCAGTCTTTTGTTATTCATTTCGACACTGCCAATATAAACTACCTTACAGAGAGGTAGGCTACTTTAAAATATAATACAGCACAGACACAATAAGAACTTATTTTCTAAAGGATGTTCATCGTAGATACATATTATTTATATACTGTCACTAATATTGGAGGCAAATACCGATACACTTTTGCAAGGTATGAAAGAAGGGCTTTTGAGGAGAATTAATGTAACACCAGGCCAGGCCAGGCCAACTATATAACCATGCCATTTTGTCTACATTCTACATATAGTTAGGTAAAATGTGAACTGCTCTACTTGTGTACTAAAGAAAATCATTACTAAACGTAAATGTAAATGCATCTGTCTGGTTTGGGTTTGTGTATAGTATGAAGAGCTACATATTGTATTTTAAGTCTAAAGCTTGTAGCTCTGTGTTTATATTCAAAGCAGCTGGAGAAATTTTGTGTTTGCTTTGCCACTTAGTTATTCTAGATATTTACTAACGCAATTTATAGGACTTAATAGACAGTGTACATAAGTAAGTATGAAGTTGGATTGATTGTAAGTATATATATTTATATCTATAGGTGTTTAAACAAAGTACAAATAAATATAAATACGTACATGGCTAGTAGTAGTTTGCATATATGTACATCTCTAGGTAGACAAGGAACATGGTAGTTTACAGTGGCTTTGTATATGCATAGTGGGTGAGTGAGTTCCACAGCTACGCAGCAGAAAGAGGAGAGAAAGAAATTAAAGAGGCAGAGACACGTCTATTATTTTATTCAATGTAAAAAGACTGTAGGAGACAGAGTGTTAGAATTCGCTTAATTGAATTTGCTCTATTCAAATAGCGTCAGAAATGTTTTCGACTAATTGTTAGCTCTCTGAACCTTTTCCTATTGCAAGCAAGGAATAGAAACAAGAATAATTTACAGTGACAACCAGAGAAGCTCATGAGAATACATATCCGCTTGACAGAAGTAGCAATGCCATGCCAAGTCAAATCAAGCCAAGGGAAGTCAACCTATGCTAATTGTAAAACTAAATATATAGCCTTTTACTTTTCTAGTTCAGTTTAGTTCACTACACTTCACTTTAGGTTCAGTCAGTATGTTACACAGAACATATACATAAATATTATAGCACACACCCCACCAAACTTGGCTTAACTTATACATACACACATACTACATGCACAGAATTCATATATATTGCTACCGCATTTACATTACAGGCAATAAAAGGCATGCAATTCCTCCCAGTGAAAAATAAATGTCGTGTAGATGCTAAATACATAGCAGTTAATGGAAGCGGCGATGAAAAATTCATAAAGGATTTAAAAATGAAATAATGTGCCATTGTATGTTTCTCAAGGGGAGTTCCTCGCAAGAGAAACACATGTCAAGTTCATTAAACACGTATTTTGGGCTGTGAGTGGAATAACGTGAATATTATAAAAGTTATGAGAAAACTCAAGAAAGTTTATCCTCGGCCATAAATTGTTGTGCGTTGAATTTGTTAGTTGACCACGGCCAGGCCAGACCTAGGAAAGTATATAATATAGGTATACAAATATAAGGAACACGTATAAAGTACATATATTACCTAGCGAGGAGATGAGGGCAAAGCTGAGCTGGAGCTGGATGGCAGGCCAGGCCAGGCCAGGTCAGACTCAGAATAAAAGTCAAGTAAACCAAGTCATGTATACATGTGGTGTGTGTGCATACATGCTATTATTGGTTTCTGGAACCAGAAGGAAAACGTACACGGGAACTTTGTGTATGAATATAATGCTAATAACGTAGATAGCTTTACGTACGTTTATATATCTCCCTTTAGATAGGTTATCGGGTACCTGCCTCAAATGCCTTCGTTACCGGTTCCACAATCCTAATACAGTAGTTTTTGGAACGGGTAGCGAAAGCATTTGATATTATGTGTGAATGTAGTCAGTTGAGTTCGGCTCAGTTCAGTTTCCCAGTTGAGTTGCAGTTTAGTGGAATGCAATGTAAAGCAATCTGTCTTTTTCTTTTCGGCCGTTCATTTTTAGGCGAGTGCTAAACGAAACGTGGTTTGGTTTGGTTTCTCTTGGTTCTGGTGGGTGAGTGGAAGGCAAAATTTGTGGACATGGCCCTATAATTATGTGTGTACATACACTACATAGATAGTAAGTTCTAAAATATCCTACATCCCACCTTTAGCATTAGATTGGTACTAAAATAGCAAACTGACAGGCCACACTACATAAATAGCGGTGAATTGTATATGTATACATATCTGTACACATAATGTAGGTAACTTAAGTTAGCTAAGGAGTTGGGCGTGTTGAGTACTAATATAATATTACTATACATATAGATGTATCAATGTAGAGGTTTAGTATATATATACAACTGTGCTACATAAAGTTATTAGGTTTCATTTTCGTTGAAATATCAGTAGTCTGTAACTATAGGAGAATCGGAGCTAATATACGATAAGGTACATACGGTAAGGGAGCAGAGAGGATAATAAAGAGAAAGGGAAAGAGATGGATACGCTGAGAGACTAGTGGACGTTTTACTGTTGCAGAATAAGTAGATTTTCTAGCTACATTTTTGCGGAGGGATTTTCTCGATTCAGAAACTGGTGAGCCTGCCTTTGAATATTTATGTCTCTCTAAAGACCATGTTTCGAATTCCTAAAATATGCCGCAAAACGCAATCCATAAAGTCTCTCTCGAGATAGACTACATTTCAATTTTCATACACCTTTTCCCTTGGCAAGTTTCTCGGCTGTCTATCTCATCTTCTTCCTTCCTTTCTTCTTTCGGCACACCACACACTACGACTACGACTACACTACAAACTACACAGAACAGAACACAAGAGATGAGAGTGAAAGCCGAAGAGAAGCCCTACTCTCCTTTCTCTACTTAGTCTTCTATTCTACTATTTTTCCCAGCATTATTTTTCTACTTCCTAACCATAATCTATAGGCCAGGCTAGGCCATACTTACTAGTACTACTTTGTGGTAGCAGCGACTAGATCTATTTACGTATACATAGAAACCTTATATAAATATCTACACGTACTATATGCATATAGCACTGCCATCCATCCCTTTACTTACTTTCTTTTTTCTTTCTGCTTTCTTAGAGTCGAGAGAGTGTTGAGTCAAGTTCCAACTGTTTCTTACACAGTTGCAGTAATACGAGCCCCCTATTCTACACTGGCACTCTCTCTACAAGTTATATCACAAAGAAAAAAGAAACCCTGCCTTACACCTACTATCTGCAATGTTTCCACTACAATATGAAGATACTTATTCCCATCCAAATATCCTACCATGTCTTTCTCTCTCATCTTTCACTCTACAATGCAATACACTCCTACAGCTTTCTCCACTTACCTAACAGTACAATGTATCTCTCATATTTAAGTAAATTCAATATGCACATGTTTTACTATATACTTATACTTAAGTATACAGTATACTTACATGTATACTAGATAAAACATTTTTTTCTTAAGTACCCACATAGTAAGCAAGCGAAAAGAAATCTCGGCTTCAAGATTACTGTATAGAGAAGACAGTTGTAAGAATTCTGTTTTGTCTTACCTCCAAAAGATAATATATATTTTAAGTTGCTCTCCTTTAAGCACTGTAATAGAAGCATTCCCCACACTTTGGTTGGCTCATTCTATTCACATCAGCTTATTAAGGAAACTCAAGTGAACTCACACAGCTCAACGGAAGTATGACTACTAAATACAAGATACAGAGACTATATATGTACTTGTACTCACTGTGAGCGAATTGGAGTGACTACAGTCACAATGCAACGTATGAGTCTTCGTTGAGTTGAGTTTGTCAACTCAGAATCAGATGGCATCATATTTTTTATCTATAATCTATACCTTATATATGTATCATACTTCCATATGCTAGTTTCATGTAAGTTTGATTTGTGTAAGGCGACATGCATATGAGGGATCATATGAAAGGTGACTGCATACAATGTATGTAGAACTATGTATGTAAAGATCTAACAATAACTCACATATGCATCATACATAGTAAAGACCTAAATAAAGTCTATTCAAGTCAAGAGACTTGTACCTAAGGTTAGGAATGTAAGTAAGTACGACAAAGAAGTAGACTAGGAAGAAAAGGACATATTAAGCAGTAGGTATACTATTATATGTAAACATAGGAGAAAGTGAGTAAAAGTGTTGTGCATAGGTTTTGGTATAGATTTCTCTATTTCTGCTCGCTCACACATCACACTACACATTCTTTATTCGCTTGTGCTTTGCTAGTCGCCGTCGTCGTTTCGTCCAAAGAGCTCGCCCGCCAGACAGGCTGCTCTCTCCCAACAAGGAACTTAGTTATTTTACGTATGTATTTAGCAAAAGAACCCAAAGCCACTTATGCATATTTTAGAAGAGTAGCATGGTGGAGATATAAGAATGAGGGAGACGGCTCGGCATTTACTTTCAGTTTCCTCTATTTTGTAGTCTAACATATCGTCCGTATTAGTTTTAGAGGAACTAAATATAGTGAGCTGGGACCGTCGCTACACAAATCTCATTATTTACATCCCGGAATCCCTTGGCCCTTTCAGTCCATCATCTCGGCTTTTTCATTATTTGTCAATCACGACGTTTTCTACTAGGTCTTTTATACGTTCCATACATTCACATCTTGCTGTAAGCAATGCTTTCCACTCTCTGACATGATTTCCTGTCTCTTACTACTTTACTTACTTCATAACATACTCCACTGGTTTGGTTTGCCTTGGCTTTGGCTTGACTTCACTCCACTTGCTTTCTTCCCTTCCTTAGCCTTAGCATTGGCTTGCCTTGCTTGGCATCCCACACTAAAGTCAAAGTCAACTAAACATAGTAAGTATTGCATACACATAGCAAGACATAGCCGTAGCATGACTGCCTTCCTTTCCCTTTGCTTTTCATTTTTCCTTTCCTTTAGCTTGACATTCTTTTTTCTTCTTCCAAGACCAGACCAGACCAGGCCAGAGCATTTCACGACTCTTTCTTTACTACTCCACTTTTCTCTCTCAATGTGTTGTGTGCGTATCTAATGTACGCCAAGCCATGCCATGTCACTATGATACTACTGCCCTTCCTTTCCGCTTTCTCTTTTAATACTCTGCACTCTTTTTCCATGTAGCACTATGTATTTATGTAGCAGAGTACAGTAAGTAAAGGCACCATTATATTGCACTAGGATGTTGACTAGACTTGAGCCGAGTATAATGTAAGAGTATGTGGGCAACTGACTTTTTGACTTGGCTGCTCAGTGAAAGTGCAATTCGAGTCTTTCTCTCTGTCTGCACTACTTTCCTTTCCCTGGTTTCCCTTTCCTAGTCTCTCATAATTTATGTCTATCTGAGACTTGAGAACACCAATGTTTTGAATCACGACTGTTTATATTAAAAATTCGGAGCTTAGCTCAGTCTCAGCTCACAAACAGCCAGCACTCTTTCATTTCATATTCAGCCAGACAGGTACGTCTACCGTCTACGTAGCGTACAATTCAGTACAGTACAGTACACTACACTCAACCGAACCAAACCAAACCACTAAACCAGAGACCCTAAATACATCTTCACTTTCATATGTACATATAAATATATACATACACATGCATATTTATTATACACACATTTCTCATATTACATGACTTTAGTCTCACATTTAAAACTACTTCAATTCCTCCTCCTGCCTACAAAAATATGCACATGTCATATGTACCATCCTATCGAATTAGAATACTAAAACACTAACAACCACGTCCCATATGTACATAATGTTCAAGTTGAAAGCCAAATCTCATCTCTAAGTGATGACGCATTTTGAACTGTAACCGTAGATTTTGGAAGACTTAGATTTCAGTTCAGAGTTCACATTGATCCTGTGTTCATATTGTTGCGGTTAATATATGGGCACAGAATCTAAATGGAAATTCTTCTTTTTCATGTGTAATGGATGTTAGAATGGGTCTCTATAGATAATGTAATGTTACAGCACCTCCGAATGTTTTCACCTACGTGAATAGGTACTCATTTTGTTATCTCAGAGTTACAGTATTAGCATTAGAACAAAAGTAACTGCTAATATCGTATTATACGTGGGTATTTAGGTTACATAGGTATGAATACAAATAGCCAGATCTCTAAATAATATATTACTTATATCAGGTTCCTATAGTGTATACGTTCTAATACAGTTTTCTTACCTATACAAAAGATGGTAGAGAATTTGCAATCTTTTAGTGTTGTAAATACTAGGTAGTAAGTAGGATCCGGTATGCTTACAGGCTTTTACCACTTTTCTTTGTTATTCATTCACTACTGTGGGTAAGTACATGTAGAGTAATTGTCATCGTGCTCTGAATGTGAAACTAACGTAGGAGAACAGAACATACGGGAAAGAAAGAAGGAGTAGCAGAATACTCCAGTACTCAAGTCCACACCTCATATCATCGTGTAAGTAAAAGTCGGTAGAATGTAGGTACTTAGCTAGTGTGTTTGTGTTCCTTGCTAGCTTCTTCTTCTTCGTTTGCTTGGCATTCCCTAATAGAACACTAACTTCCATAGTTATTCCCAGGAAAACTTTTTTTAATTGAATTACAAACTAAAAATGCCTCCTTCTTCCGTTACTGTGAATGTATGTGTTAGCGATAAGTTCTACGTTTTACAGGCACTAAGAAAAGTATTATGAAAAACCTTTGAGCATAACAATAAGTTGTTTGGCTAGACTTGGCCTGGTTCTCCTATGGCATGGCATGGCATGCTAAGACAACAGGCATGGCATATGATTCGTATCAGTGTTATGTTATGTTCTGTTCTGTTCTAGTATACGATTATTGTAAAAAATGCAAAAAGAATACATTAGCAGTATACTTGCGTACCTAGCCAGCAGATACGTATTTTTAGTTAGTTATTATTACCACACATACATAGTATATAGCATACATACAGAATACAGACTCACTCTCCCTCTAATGCTATATATAACCATTCTTTCAAATATTCAACTTTTTCAGATTGTTGAACACGTAGTTCTCCAAGAGAAATGGGACAAAATTTGAATAAATTTTGTATTCCAACTTGATTTATCTATAATCTAAGAAGAATTGTATACTTTATTACACAATACAAACAAAAGACAATGCCTGACTGTGCAAATAAAGATTTACTAGTGAAAGCAACTATAGGCAGCTAGGTTATAATGTAAATACCTACTGCAATATTTACCAGCACATTTCTACTTACCAACTTTTCTATCTACTTACATACACTTTTATATCTATCTATCCTGCATGTACGCAAATAATAAACAGGAACATCCATATAAACAAACACACTTACCTACCTACACACAATATTATTATGCAATGTTTAGAATGTAAATACTTGCTCTGTTTACGTACCTATATGTAAGGTAGGTACCCATATAAACTTTTATTGTAGTTTGTATGCAGAATATGTAGAATCACACATTTATGCATGTGTACATACCTACCTGTAGATAATAAATGTAGTACATTATCTACTATGGTGTTGTATCAGTACTGTAATGCTCATATATGCTATGCTAAAGTTAGAATCTATGTATATGTATTTTAACATGTGTTTTCAAACCAATCCTTGGATAATAAGAATTACTAAGAGACTCAAGTCAAGCAAAGTCAACTCGAGTCAGGAAAAGACATAAGAGAAGTCAGAGCAAGACAGGTAGACAGAAAAAGAATACGTGGAGATATTACCCCATGTATACTTTTGGAAAAACTCCTTCACTAAGCTAATATACAAAATATGTAGCAATAGTGATAGTTATCTTTTACCGTAGCTTTAAGTAGGTTAGATTCCTGTTACAGATGAAATGAAGGAAGGTAAAGATGGAGAAGGATTCGAATCAAATCTCATTATTGTCGTTGAACACGTCAGTAATTCTCTGCGAGGGTTCTTTCTCCACTGATTCCCTAGCCATAGGATAGCTAGCCATTGTAATTTAGTTGTATCCTCCCACAATGCAAAAACATTATCATTCTTACACACATATAAAGAATATAGACAGAAGTAAAGATACCGTGGCCTGGCCTGGCCTGGCCGTGGAGAGAAACAATCTATTTAATAAAAGAGCGTAAGGGCCATAGAGCAAGTGATCTGTTGTGTGTATGTGCCCTGTCCGATCTTTTCCTTGTTTCCTTTGCGACAGACCGCGCCGGGAAAACAACACAAAGAGATTTTACGGAACAATGACTCAATTGAAAGACTTGTTTCCTCCGACGAGTCTTGCGTGGGCGTATTTTTATTAGGGGCTGCATCCATCTACTAAAGAGGGGAAAGCCGACAAAACGCTACAACGTTTTTCATTGTGTTTAACTTATTCGCTTACACAGTATTTTATTGTCCCATTTCTTTATGGGGTATCAAATGAACTGCTCCTCGTACACAAAGGAACCGACGGGCCCTCCTTCATCCATCGCGTCCACTTTCTTTGTTGTGGCTACCTTCGCATTCAAAGCCTAACACACACAGCTTCCTCGAGTGCACCTCATAATATCCTTTTCAAAGAAAGTTGAGGTTTACTAGTTAATTAACGTTCTTAATTATATCGTAACACATATTTATTATGCATCTCAATTTGCACATAAACTGCACATAATGTGATGATGCATTTTCGTCTAAGGTTTTGAACCACAAAAGTTTAGTTGCTCCAATGTTGGGATAACGGTAATGCATTTATGTATGCATCTCATTTTCACTAACACAGATTTATTTATAATGCACCTATACATACATGTTCTAGTAAAGTTCCAATAGCCAAGTCATATTTTTACAGTAGAAATTAAACATGTATAAATATTTAATAACTTTTTAATACATTTAGTATTATATAGGTATACAGTATGATCAACGCATGAATATTGTGTCACTTCCATAGAACTGGTACGATCTTTATGTAATTAAATATTAGCATTGCCGCAAAATTAGTCTTTCAAAATCTAGGGTTAATTTTTCTCAACGCCATTATTCTTTTACTCACGTGCGTGTGGAAATAGTTATGGCAATTTTAAAACGGGAAATAACACAGGAACGCGCACTCCATAAAAATATTATGGCTTTTGAAGATTTGTCCCTAGTAACTGGATCCACGTTGCCAATTTAGTGCACACGCAGATAGACACATCGCGAACATTAAATTACATACTTCCTTTCACACGCACTCGGCACTTTATATTACAGTGCATCTATTACAATAGTCAAGACATTATTATAACTATATAGATACCTAGAACAAAGCTAAAGCCATACATACCTCCTGCAGTTTATTCCATTGAATTGACTGCTCTATTTCTGATATAATGTTAGGTGCAATATAGAATCTCCATGCCTTAATATACCATATCATACTAGCTTACAGCCATAGAACGAAAATTCGAAGCAGCCAGTAAGGTAGTAATCCTGTTCCCTATGTACAGACATAATATTCTAATGTAAGAGAATAAACGGACCGTTGCACAGATCATAATAAGATACGTGCAGGAGTAAGAAGATCAGAAACGGAACGCATAATATAGAGGCAAGGCAATAACTACAAAGCTGAAGCCAAAGAAAGCAACCAAAAACCAAGACAGCTTTCTATGGAAGCTACTTATACTATTTCTACTTACTTTCACGGAATCCTTCTACATAATATAAATACGTACATACGTTAACGTACCTAGCATAACAACGTAGCTACTTACATGTATTCAAAGTCAGATTATTATCCATATGACGAGAAGGAGACGACCGACAGCTTTCCTTTTCCGTTATACGTAGACTTATAATAGAGAGAAAGAGAAAGGACCAGATATATAGACAGTAAGCACCTATATAATATGTATTAACTATACTTACGGGCTTCACTATTCTACTCTATTTTGCCGTGCACAGAGAAAATGTGTGGGTAAAACATAAAGATTGGCAGTTTCCATTTGGTAATGCTTCTTTGTTCTGTATTAATGCACTGTATTACTGTATGGAGTCTTAGGAGATGAACGGAAGTTACAAAAATACATAGATGCATTTAATTTAGTAGAAACATAATATTACAAAAAATTGTGTGCAGCTATTTAGCAAGTAGATCAAGGAATCCAATGTAGTTTTTGGGGAACAATATACGCAGTAGAATATTATGGCTAATTTCTAAATTCTCAATTGTTAGAATAATCACTTCCTTGTTTGCTACATTAACTATCGTATATACATATACCCATTATGTATATGTACATTGTGGCACACTGTGCCGTTACACATCCATGAGTGTGGAGGCGAAGGATTTTACTTCCTTTCATTTCACTTCCAGTGATCACGATCATTGAAATGTGCTACGGATATTTGGTTTCCCATTGCAAACTGAAATATATTCTACATTCAACAAAATTATAAACGTTCTCACGTACAGTAGTACCAAGCCAGGCTTTCTACTGGCAAGCACTATACTTTTCTTAAGGAAAACAACTTATATTGCCAATTAATATTAATTTTTCAAGCAATTCAACATAAAGTAATTGTACTATTTCTAAAATATCGACAAAGCGTAATCCACGTGTGTTTTTAGATGCAAAGTAATTCTGCGGGTTACACTACATTGAAACCAGGATAAAAATACAATTAAAATTGTAAATTTGATAATTTTGCTTAAAGTGCATACATGAGAAAACCAGAAGTAGAGGCTGCTCATGCAGTCTCTATGGTGCTGACATTTTCAGTTTTTAAATAATATGTCTAAAATTTTAATTATCTTCTATTTTCCTGTTAATGAGGAACCTAGTATGTAGGGTTAGTTAAGTGTGTGCAAGGGAATTGTTTGGATTTTATGGAAAGTGAAGTGCTAATAATTGTTATTTGATAATGACAAGTGTAATAATCTTTACGGTAGTAGAATAATAGTCTTGTTGATTTGGTTGCGCTTGCGGAAGGCAAGTAGAGCAGAGAAGGAAATCAGTCTTGCTTTGATATTAACTTTATCCTTTAATCTCATCTGATGTTTGAAATCCCTTATTTCGATTAAAGGGAAGTTTCTGTCTTTTATCTGTATACCATGTGGGCGCCTCTGTTCTCATCTTACTGCTACACACTCACCCAACTCACTTCCATTCCCACGTAAGTAACATGAGAGGGACAATTCCGAAGAATATTCCTTCCACAAACTGAACTGAACATACCTCGCGTATAGTACATAGCTATTCTAGCTATGTACTATGTAGAATAAATAGTATAATAATAGTATTAGTATTACAGCATACGGATTCCTTTAGTCAGCTTACCTCCGGGTAGTAAAAGAATGCTAAATATAATATTGTTTGCTTATTTTAAGTCCGAGGAAACCCGATTCCGATCAGAAATTACATTAGCGACTGAATTTTTTCGTTTCTACATTCCTAAAACTATTTCACATTTACAATTGAATAAGTATAGTGTGACAATGCAAAATTTGGGCATAGAGGCCTGCCTTGGTCTGACATAAACTGACATGAAGGATTATTTAATTTACTTTCCCCATTATCAACAAGGGGCTACAAAATTAACTGTAAAATTAAGTTACGCGTTTAAGCATTATCTAAAAATGTGTGGCAGAATAAATATCAAATATTTGGTGAAAAAAATATATTTAAAACATGTACTATGCCATTTCGTTATCTGCAATTACAAAAATTGGCAAATATTGTTTGGCATGCAGAGAAATCATGAAAAGAAAGTATAGAAAGTATTACGATGAAAATACCATCTCATTTTAAGCTAGGTTCATATTGTATTCCCTAGTCTCACCGTACATATGTATTAGCGTGACTAACACTACACTAATACGATAAAGTAAAGTTGGCTCTGAAAATACCTTTCTAACCTCAAAGTCAGCTAAATGCTAACAGCTTGTTCTGTTCTGTCTCCATACGGTGGAATAATATAAAGTAAGCTAACTTAATCCATACATACCTACTTTTCACGCATGCATCTTCTATGTTCTTGAATGTAGCGTAGGTAGTTTCTTGTTTGCTTTGGTTTTTACTCCACTTTTCTTTTTACTACTACTACACGTACTTGTGTTATGTAGATATTCTTTTGTTTACCAATAATATGCATATGCGTACTAGAATTTTCTCATGGTGAATAGATGATCCTATTGTTCAGTGTTGTTTGACTTTCTCTGATGTATTGTAAACAGAATAGAATAGAAAGTACCTACACTCTAAACAGCTATGATGTCCATCCATCCATTACACAAATAAGTAAGTATACGTAGTAGAAGCATGTGAAGGGATGGAAGTGTGTATATTTTATGTAGTTCTAAATTTATAGGAGGCAGTGAAGTAAAGTAATGGAAGTCAACTATGTCTCCATGTTTTAGTAGACTATTGTTTTCTATTGTAAATGTAATTTTGCAGGAGACTGGCTTTAGCACATAGGAAAGGAGTGTAGTCGTCTCTTCTACTCTTCTACATTACATCACATTAAACTATATGTATTTACTAGCCTTTACTTTACTACAAGTGTATGTACACGAACAGGGTTGTAATGTAATGTAATGCAGTTTAGTTTGAGTTGAGAGGAGAAAGTAAGATAGGTATGTTATCTCTCTGTTTATATGTGCAAATACTAAATGTGTTTATAGATAGGTAGTAGAATGTTGAATGTACATGCATACATACATATATTTGAAATAGAGAGAGAGAGAGTATTATGTTATATAGAATGTCGTTTCATCTCTACTATATTACATAGAGTACATACAAGTATGGAGTAGTGAAGTAGAATGGCGGGTTGCTGCTCCTGGTTTCATTCCTTCTGGGACTCTGTGGTTTTAGAGCCCGTATATTTAACGGTGATTGTCAGGGGAAAGTACATGATTAAGCCAATTTGTTTCATCAGTCTTTCTCTCTCTTTCTCATCTTAATGTGCTCCACTGTACCGCTCAACTGTGTGGAAATCTATAACATACATATCCAAAGATAGAGGAAGCTCAAGCACAGCCAAGCCAAGCCAGTCAAACTGACAGACGTAAAACTAGAACAGAACGCAGTCTCAACGATCTAGCATATAATTCAGCTACCACTATGTATGTAGGTAAGTATTTATCTTATAGGTGTCTAATGGAGGTAGGAATACTGTAGCACTAGTTATATTATGCAGTAATGTATGTAATAATATACCTCTAGTATTTAGTATGTAGTAAAGTAGGTAGTCTGTAGGTAGGTATTATTAAGTAGACTAGAAATAGGAGAATTACTTACTACTAGAGCTACATAGCTATATAGGGAATGTCTTTATGTATCTGTATGTAGTTGAGTTTGAGTTGAGTTGAGTAGGTATTAGTAGTTAGTAGGTAGGGAGAGAACTGGGGAAAGGATAACTAAATACATATTAAACATAAGGGAAGACGTTGAATTGAATCGTCGAGGAAGAGAGGAGATTTAAACCAAATCAAGGCACGCCACTAACTAACTCACAAGCCAGAATAGAAACGAGCTGATCGTAAACCGATGCGATGCGATGTTATGTGATGTGAGCTATTCGCTTCTATTGTGTTCCATTGCATTGAATTCTATTGTATTGCTTTCTATTGCCCTGTAGGCCACCCTATTACATACTCCTAACTCCACTCTACACACTCTACCGAGCTAGTACTTACGATTAGGACGACAACCGACGGTGCCTAGACTTAAAGCTAACGTGTGTTTGTGCATGCAACTATTTATGTGTGTGTATGTGTGGTTCGTTGGTTTGTAAAGGGAAAGCACTACTACATATTATGGAAGGTATGTACATATATGGATAGGTTTACGAAGTTTACGTATGTATGTATATCCTAATATAATGCATCTATCTAGTAAATACTCACCTACTTCACCTACTACGACGACCGACCTTCCATATCCTATGCTATATAAACACTGTAAGTGCTCTGCCGGTTGAGGTTACAGTGGAATGCCCAATCGTGTCTCCGTCAGCGAATGGGTGTGATCTAAAGG
>JAQFYC010000177.1:0-75288 GCA_034694165.1 Tomocerus mixtus | reverse complement strand
CGGCAAAATTTTTTGCCAAAAAACGCACTGTGTGGGCCGGGCCGGGCCGGGCCGGCTACGGTCGTGCCCATCTATGGTCCGAATTCTAAATTTCGCTTTGTTTCATAGCCTACTCTCTTCGAATCCCCGGAATCTACTGATAATCAGCCGAAAAGCGAATCCGAAACTTTGGGAGCATCCCAGGCTTCCAAAAGAATATACTCAATCGTTTATGGTGAGCCTGCCAAGACGAAGAAAGTGAGCTGGGAAAAGCCGCCATTCTCTGAATCTTCCATTGCCGCATTTATGATGGCGTGTGCTGAAAAGAGGGATCCAATAACTGCTCTAGAATTATGCGGTGAAATTTGGTATGCTAAAGTTATTATTACTTTCTACTACTTTCAGTCATCAGGTAAAGTTGGCAAGTCGGCAACCAGTTTGCCATTGAAATCGGAATGGAAATGGAGAAAATAGGTGCGTGGCTACGCAGGCTACATTTGAAAACTGGGAAATGTTATGCTTTCTCTATTGGTTAGATTAAGAAAATATTGGCTACATTTGGACTAGACCGTCAGACCATCTCACTAAATGCAAATTATTTTGCAATTTACCTTACGTATACCGTCCACGTCTCTGATGTGTTATTATCCCAAACTTTGAAATGTGTATTCCCCAGGAGGAAATATGGTTTAAATACTAATGCGATATTAGTGGAATAATCCACATTTCATTTTCACAGTTTGGTAGGATTCACCATTGATTCTGAGAGTGTGACGTGTGACACGATTTTGTCAGTTTTATCATTATAGTAGGCGCAGTTACCTTTAGTTACCTTTTACTTGGGGTGTGTCCTTTGAATGTAATTTTATATGTGTTTTACATTATGTAATTAGTAATGAACTTTTATAGCTGCAACTTTCCCTATTATCTGGAGAAGGAAAATACCCTAATTGACAGTCTAACCGCCAACTTAGCCGTCAGAAGCCATTTGTTTATTAAACATTTTGAAGAAAGATTTAAAACGTTCCGGTTTTCTTTGGATATCGAAAATCGGTGTTCAATGCAAGTTTTACTAGGTGAATTTAAACTTGGTATCGAAATGCGACGAGAAGAAATTTATAAATCCATGGCAAATCCAGGTATTTTTCAATTATCATTAATAAGTACTAATTACTAAGCATTATTTTCAATAACTACTTTACTATTGTTATCTATGAAACAAAAAATGCCATATAAGTAATTTTCGCAACATATAATAAAACCATTATTTTCATATTTTAGAAAATCTGGAGTCGATGACAAAAAAAATTTTGGGAGCGGCCTACAATTTCAAGAACTTTAACTGTCCATTGCCAGTCCAAATACCGTCGCACAAACTTGCAACGGAAAAAGAGCTATTGGAATTTAAAAAGCGACTACATCTACCATAGTATGTATATGGCACAGTGGAGGGCAGAATTCATTAGCAATCGTACATTACAACTCTTTAATAAAGTAAGATTACAACAGTGAATATAAATTATCCGTGGATTAAAGACTATGATCCTTGATCCACTATTTATATGTCTTATGTATTATATGGATTCAATATGTCCACTATTTATACCAGATTGTTTACCTGTTGGCTATTCTGAATATTACTGATAGACACTTAGATTTAGTTTCCTAACTTAGCGTACTTAGTATATATAGTGCAACAAGCCCGATTGTGCTCTATGGCACACAAATTAAATTGTAGTCATTTACGTTGTCAACTTATGGAAATAAAAATCCGTTAATTACATAATTCGTTGTAAACACAATTGTAAATATACCACTGCAAAGCGGATGTAACAAAGTGAAAAGATTAGAATTTATTGCATTGATGCTTCATACAAAAGTACAAAGAATAGCTCAAGACATACAACGACAGACGACATGGCACAGTCAACCATACGGTATGGCAATGGCAAATGTACGGATAGCATAATACACTGTTTTATTAGGCGACTTACAGGTAAAATAATGCCAATTGCAATGCATATTATATTGGCTCTGCGTTGGTGACTTGGGAAAAAATAGTTTATAAATGCACTTGCAACCCAACCGTGAAAGAACGTGACTTTCATGTTTCTAGGTTAGAAGTAAAACATTTTGCTCACCATCAAACAGCACAAAGAATTTATGTATATCACTATATCATTATACTGTTGTAAAACCGCTTTTTAAGATCACTTGTTTGGCTGTCTGTCTGACTTTGACGGAGTTGACCGATTCCGATGAGATTTGGTACAGCTTATACGACTAAGGACACAGGTTCGGTGTTTCGATGGAGAAAATAGGTAGATACGTTTGGAAACCTGCTGATGTAAGGGTTCCAAAATTCCAACTATGAATCTCAAATAGTACTCCATACCTGTGTCACTTTGAACTTTTATGAGAAAGCAATACCAAAGTTTGTTTTAGTGAGAATAAATGCAATCATCCAGAACAAGAAGACGAAATACAATGCACTGATAGTTTCAGAACCACTAAAATTGGAACTGAAGAAGTCGTCTTTTAATTATAATCATAGAATACAAATAAATGTAGTTTGAAAAATCATTTTAAATATACAATTTGCAAAATGACAAACGTTCGCTTGAAAATAAGTTCTGCAATTAAAAGATTTTTCTAATCACCATAGATCGATTCATATATGCCGTAGGCACAACCACTTGTATTTTCTTTCAATTTTTGAAGGAAAAATTATCAACATTTATTAGTCTTTAGACTGCTTTGATAGATAATTTTAGCTCTTCAAAGATGTTATGCTTATTAGCTACAAAGGCAGTCCAATTCACTTTTATGACCGTTTTTCCAATTTAAATGACTGTTCAGCAAATAAGCCTAACATGTCTTACAGCATTGGAAATACCACAAAAATTCTCTTTTAGATAGGTCCACAATACATGCCGACAACATGGTTAGTTTTTTTTTAAAATATAGAAGAAATGACCGAGGTGGATCCCTTCTGTCGCCTCTGTCGGTCCGCGCCTACGACATAAATAGGTATGGCTATGTACGTAAAGGTAATGCCATAATATGCCAATGTCATGCCAATGCCAGTACCTTTATGTACTGTACCACACTTGAGACACAAATCTGGAGATGAGACAAATAGGTAACCATATCACGGAAAACATTTCCTCACTTGCCCTCACTGCACGGAGACTGCACACACTACAACACACTCTACATCTGCATCTGCACTTGATGATACAATGCATGCTGATGTAGAGAGCAATCGCAATCGCAAACCGTCAGCTATAGGCATTCATTCTTGAAATGCTAAGTACATGAACTTGGATGGATTGGAATTACGAACGCGAATGGGGTGAAATAAAATATTATTATATTATTGTGATAGTAAAAGCTTGTCAAAGTCTACTTATTTAATAGTAATTACTATCGGCCACCTCTGAACATAATAGTTAACAGCAAAAAATTACAAAGGAGACAATCAAGCAAATTATAGCCAAAGTGTGCCTTATAACATTTAATAAGGTAATTAATTAACAATACTTAAAAATACTTGTAAGTATAACTCACTTTATATGGAGTAGTAGCGGACCTCCATTTCGGGTAGTTTGTTGGAGCATGACCTTTTGCCCACACGTGATACCGGAACGTAAATAAATCACCAACATCCAGCATTTTAAGTAACTCAGCTTTACTCTTTGGAAAATTAAGACGATAGCGGAGAGACTCGAACGCTGGAACTACAAGGGCTTGCTGTAATTAAAAATCAAATGCTTATTTATAATTGTTTTTTCAATAACTGTAGAATGTAGAATGCACTTCAACAGTAGTAAAGATAACAAAATCTTGATATTTTACACTTGTCATAAACATGACTACTTAATTATATACAAAGTTGATCTCAAACTGCCTTTTGGCTTGTCAGTTCAAACAATTACACAATATAGTATTATAGGTTTATAATTATACAATACTTATACTTAGAAATAGAAAGAAAGGGTAAACATAAGAATCAGATTACCTTATTTCCTTCATCCATATGTAGATTTGAGATGACACGACGAAGGTACGGGTATAGTGTTAACATAGGCAAAAAGTCAATATCGACAAGGAACACATACGGAGTGGTGACTTGGCGGAGGGCGACATTTCGTAAAACATTTACAGGATACAAGCTCTAAAGGGTCATAAAAATCATTCATATCACATTACAAATATGACGCACGTATGTAGTATAGATATATATCTACAACTAAATATTTAGCTTTGTCTAGTGACTTAAAATATCTATGCCACTGCCAGCTTGTACTTATTATCTAGTGTTGTGTCTATGCGTCCACTATAGATATTACAAAATGCAAAATTGTCTTGGTATCATTACGGGAGCCAACGTCAGCATATTTGTGTTTTGCTGAGATATTATTTGCCATTTATGGTCTCGCATAATTTACTCTCCGACTTTTTTGATCCCCAACCTCATTTGCTCCCGCTTCATTTGCTGCATTTTATCCGCCTCTCTCACTCCCCAGCATCTTTTGCTCCCCATGACCATATACACCGCATACTTAAAATACATAAATAAGTGCATTAATTTAGTGATAATCATTTAGTGGTGCTATCCATATGAACGATGATC
Organism: Tomocerus mixtus; assembly: GCA_034694165.1. Lineage (NCBI taxonomy): Eukaryota > Metazoa > Arthropoda > Collembola > Entomobryomorpha > Tomoceridae > Tomocerus > Tomocerus mixtus. The sequence continues at coordinate 70,673 of JAQFYC010000177.1, read as the reverse complement.
CCTTTTTTGAAAAATAAGCAGTAAGATTTGACTGTTTTTAATTAGGTTAGGTTAGTAGCCTAGTAATATGTATGTTATAACATAACATTAAAAAAATGTGCGGGTCTACCTTTCCATTGCATCATCGTATTTTGAAGTATACAAATAATAACAAGTACTGGGTTATACAAAAGTTAGGAATTTTACGTTACGTGTTTATGGTCATGGGGAGCAAAAGATACTGGGGTGAAAAAGATGCTGGGTAATAAAAGAGTCGGGTAATAAATGATGCCGAATAACCATTGCATTGATTCGAATAAAGTTACTTAACTTGTGACATGCTACTACATAATGAAATTACACGAAGATGTACGAATTAGAGCAACAAGTTTTAGCTGTACCGCTGCGCTGCCTGCGCTGCTGTTGTTGTAATGTAAAATGCAAAGTGTAGTCAGTAGTACTAGCGTACTAGTCACTATAAGCTAGTGCATTGTGCAAATATTATTAGGTGACAAAAGTATTGCATATAGTTATCCAGAACAGAATTTGACGATTCACATTGCAAATATTTAGTGCGTCACTCACAAGAGGGTCTTATTATTGTTTATGATACATGTACATAGGGTACATTGGACTCTGGACCCTGACTGACTCTGATTGACTTCTTGGAGAGGAGAGAGCAACCGGTGCCGGTGCGGTATAGCATTTTTACTTTAAATTCAAATTCAAGTTTAAGGAATAAGTAATCTGCCATTCACCTATTAAGGTAGGTAATTATTATAATATATTTATCAAACCATACCCTAATCTGAACTAAATAGATAACAGACAGTGGTATTATTTTTAGTTCCGATTAGGTAGTGTATCGTTTCTAATTAAATATAAGATATAATAAGTCGAATGAAATAGTGTTTGTTATCAGAATAAGCAGAATACCAATCCATTCATCTTTATGCTTAGCCACTCATAATATACTTTTTGCTTGACCAAACATAATAAGGTGGGGATGCATTTATCGTAAAATTACTTACTTTACTAATTCATAATTAATACAGTACAAATTATTAAAGACTTGAGACTGACCCCTTCTTTGTAGACAATGTGGTATCCAATATTTTTTCTTTGTGCTAAAGGCTCGCAACTCAATACAAAACTGAGAAATTGCTGGGCTTCCGTGTCCGACATGTATAACGCAAGACTAATAGGACCTGAAAATGAAATGAAATTAAAATAGTAAATATTATTATTGTTACAGGATGGCGAAAAGAAAGGTTAAGCCAAAGCCCGCTCATGATGGTGACTACATCCCAGCAGTAGCAGTCCCCCCGGTGTTTATCCATTCGCCTATTGCGTATGTTAATTTAAACTTCATAGTAATTGTATACTACTTTATGATTAGACGGATTAGACCAAATGAATGGTGGAAATTTGGCAATTGGTAAATGAATTGTGGATGTTGACTTTGCCTGATTACTCGAAAGTTTACAGTCAGATTTAGATATTCTATAATTTTCTCACTGCGGTGAGGGATCTGATGAATTATTCCTTCAAGAGATAATTTTTTATTAAATAATTATTCATGATCCCCGATTAGAATAATTGATATTAATTTGTCAGCTTATAAATATTTATTGCTAATAATTTAAATATTTGTTTCCAGTAAATTGTGAATACTAAATATTAATACTTTTATTATTTTGTTGGGAAATAATTTCAGAACCCGATCGAAGAGTAGAAAACTAATCAAAGAGCCTTTGCTTGAAATGAAGAGTTCCAACTGCTTTATGGCTACAGAGTCTTCTCCTCCGAAACCCCGTCGTAGAACAAATATAGACCGTACAAATATTCCTATTTGTAAAAAGGTGATTTTTGGAAATGTTTGTCTAATCACATTTAGTTAATGATTATAATTTGATTTCAAAATAGAATGAAAAATGGAAGCACGGATTTTGATGTTATCAATTTTTTAGGATTTTCTTAAAATTATTTTCATTGGTTTCAATTTATGGAGGAAAACATTCTTAATTTGGCGATATGATATATGATACAGCTATTATAATGAGCCCGTTTCTTGAGTACATATTAGTAAAACCTTAATATTCTTAAAGTTTATTATTATAATTTAAAAACGTTGCTCAATCATTGACGAAATCCACAATTGAGTTTTGGCCTCATGAACAAAAAATATGAGAACAACCTTTAAGTTTTTAATTGATTTTCCAGAAGGAACAATTTCCCACAACTAATCAGCACCTTCGGGCTAAATTGAAAGTGGTGATGCGGAAGAGGAGACTTAAACTTAAAAAATGTACTAAAGTACTACTACCTATAATACACACCTAATTAATTTACGTCTAAAATGAATATTAATTGCTCATTTTAATTTAAGGGTGGAACTTAGAATATTATACCCTATCTTTAATAGAATGTGCTGAGCAATATGTTCATATCGACATGACTTTCTAGGTCCGCTGCCTGCGCCCATTGACATGCCTAGGACTGTTGAATTGGTCAATGGCCCTCCGGTGAGATCCAAGGAGTCTAAAATTTTATTTTTAGCAGGATTAGGGATCTACAGAACACCAGGTGGGTTATATATACTTTAAAGTTACGTTTGGCAATTTTAATTTTAATTTTAGAGTTTTCCGTAATATTTAATGTTAACTGTTTCTGTAGTATTTATTGATAGAAAAGTAGTAAAACCCTCGAGATTGACTTTAACGTCCGTTTTATTACACAATATAGGACTACATACTTTTGCTTTCATTTCAGGTGATAAAGGGTGGCTACAAGAAAAGATGACTCTTCAAGGTGAATGTGTAAGTGTTTTAAAATAGTCTCTCTTAATTATTAGATTGTTTTTATTTTTAGATCAGATGATCAATCATTAATCCTTGAAATATTAAAAGATTAACGAAGTAGAAAATGCATTTAAATATGTAAATTCTTTATCTTTAAACTATTCAGGATAAATTCACCAGATCACTAAGCGATTCTGGGTCCTCCGAAAATTCGCCAGAAGACAAAAATTCTTCTAAAGTGGACGATGAGAAAGACGAATGGCAAGACTTTGGTGCCACTATGGAAGAAAATTCGTCAGAAGTCGAAAAATCTTCTAAAGTGGAGGATGAGACGGGCGAATGGCAAGACTTTGGTACTTATATGGAAGTGCTGCTTAGACAAGAGAACGCACTGCCTCAAAAGGTTGGAATTGACGAAATTGAAGGTAATAAATATCGTTAATAAAAGCAGTCATACACTATTTTTGGGTGTGTAATTTTTGCGAGAAAGCCCCTGCTGATAATCATCTACTTTTAAATGCGAATTGACAGCTTTAAAAATCACTAATCTCTATTTTTACTTTAATATTTTCAAAAACTACATCAAAAAAGATTTTTATCGATATACACGACATAAATGCGGTACAGTTCATTTCCCACTATGAAAATTGATTCTGACTCGGACTCGGCTAACGTTACCTCTTTAGAGCATTGCTATTATTAGGGCTTATATTTAATGATATCTCAAAAATACTTACGTGACCTATGCTTATTTTAGCTCAAATATAATTATTTGTCCTAAAATATATGTCGCCTCAAAAAAGGGAATCGCCTCAACAAATACTTATTTCTCCTAAACTTTAATACAAAAACCTAAAAAGGATGCTTTAGTTGTTAATTTTTTGGTTTTTTATTAAAGTTGACTTTTTTGGCTTGCTCTAAAATTCCTCATTTAATGCATTATTTTATTTGTGTTACAGAGGCAAAACTGAAGATCTGCAAATTTACTGCAGACTGGGCTCAATGGTTGAAAGGCTAAACCTTGACTATAGTAGAGTTCCTTCTCGTTCTCACTTTCCTGCTTTATACTACCCTTCCTTAAAAATAGTTTAAACTTAATTGTACGAGTACTAATACTACTAAAATAGCTATACGTGTAATAATTTGTACTAACTCTGGCTAAAGCCTACTTAAGACCAGCTACCTGTTTCACTTGGCGTGGTTTAAGATGCATATTCTACTATTATTCGATTTAACGAATATCATTAACATATTTAGGGGAAAGGAAACTACAGTACAGTAGTTAACATGAGAGACGGACGCCACGCGGTACAAGATGATCATTTTAAGCGGTTTACTGGGGAAACGTTGAAAAGGATAAATATATTCAAATTGACAACTTACCTTCCCAATGCTGGGCCAAAGACTCAATCATCTGAAGTCTATCCATCGATAATTGTGCCACAAGTGTAACGTCAGACTCTTCAGATCCAGCGGTCCCATCAGGTTCATATTCATACTCCAAGTAAAACAAATGGGTCCTGTAGTGTGTATGCTTGGCTATCCGAAATTCATAGCAGGGGTCGTCTTCACTGATCTGCAATCACATTGTTCATCAAAACCATATCATATCTACAACTTATTTATCTCTGCGACACAGCGACACTGGAGAAGCCATTTAAAACTAGCATCGTATAATCTCGTCTCCTGATCTCTTCGCCTAATCTTACATTACATTATATACATATTGCATTTAAGTTGTATGTAGTCTACAGCAGTATAATATTATACTATTTAGTATTATATATGATCCTGTCTCATGTCATACATGCAACTTGCTACAAAGAGATACTAAATGGCGAATGTAGTGCATATTAGATATAGCCTATTATCAACAGAAAGTTAGCTAATTATTTCGCTGGTGTTTCCATCGCCAATTATCCTAGTACATTCAGAATTTAAAAAAAAATTTGTTCCACGGTGCTCCTATTCCGGTAGCAATTTAGTAGCAATGATAAACCGAAATACAGATTTAGAGGACAAACCTAATATTTGTAATGAACATACATATCGGTGCATACTACTACATACTATTACAGTGACAGTGACAGATTCAGATAAACGCAAATGAAATTAAGGTTGCTTGCAATATGCATATGAGAACGTTTATACTGTAGAAAGTCAGTTGTATAAGAGTGAGCTAACGATCTAAAGTAAAAGGAGATGAAATAAAATATAATCTCATTGTCCCTATTGGGGGTAGATTTTCATAGGCTATGTTATATAATGTTTTAAGCACTTCATTGTCGTAAAGGTATGTACTTGTCAGAAGTTCCTTGTTATATAGTAAAGGTATAATAATAATATTAATAACAGCTCAGTAGGTAGTACATAGCTATAGGTAGTATTTTTATATCGTGACCAAGTTATATATAATATGCACAACCTTCATGTAACATAATGGAGCTACTTCGCACACTCATCATTTCATGACAGATTCATATGATATTCTAGCAAAGCAACACACTCCATGCGATGCCATCATTCCAGGAATCTCTCCTTTCTCATTTACCTTTTCATATTTTGATATGTGAATTCAAAGGACTCATCAGATCGTTTCTCTATTCATTGTCCTTCTCCTGTCCTCATCTTCCTTTATATTTCCTGTTCACTTATATTTTCAGTAGCTACCTACACATTTCAAGATCCCTATCGTCCTTGTCTTGTTTGCCTTTGTGGTACCCCATCTCATGTCATCTCTACGAAAACTATTTCAATTTCATTCTAAAATGCGTATCCTAATTGGTTTGCCTTCTCTTTACGACAAGATATCACTTTCACCTCCTTTCTCACATCATTGCTACTAAATAATGTACTTTGATTTGTATTTAATATTTAATATTACACAAGTAAAAATAACATGTACAGTATTTCTACTTCATTGAAAAAACAAGTACCTAAGTAGTTTACCATGTCGCTGTGTCATCTAGGAAATTATTTTATATTAGAATCCCATGATTAAATATTTCGGCTACTTCTGCATTCTTAATTGATTTTTCGAAAACTAGATAGATACTACCTAAGTAATTAGTATATTACGACAATATTTTATTATTTTCTTTGTACATTCCTAGTTAGTATTATGTATTATGATATCTACTCAATTTGTATGCACATTCCAAAATAATAAAAATAATGTTCTCTTTCAAATATAAATCAGAATTCGTACTTTCATAACATGAAAATAATAGGAAGAAATTCTCATTTTTGTTGTAGGATAGCAAGTAAGAATAAAAATTGAGTCGAAAAATTCTAAGGAGAGTTTGAGTGACAGAAGAAACATGATAAGCCCTGAAAATTTTTGAGATATGTCCCGAGAAAACATTTGAGGAGTTCTAGAAGGACAAAGTCAATTTATTGGTAACAGGCAGAGCAGGGAAAGCAAGGATGTCAGGCAGGGGAGATTGTGTTGTGTCTGAACTGAAAGTATTTAATAGAAAGATAGATTGAGTGGTGAAAGTATTGAATGAGATTGATGGCAACTGAACTGATCCTAAAGACATTCCACATTCGCTCCCCTCCTTTCCAAGCCAAACTATTATAAAGAAAATTATTCTTTGCTGGAGAATACACACTAACTTTAGGTAACTTGATAATAAGTAACAGTTCCATTCTTGTAAGGTATGCCTTCTATTTATATAATATTTTACAATAGAAATAGATTGTTGCTGATATTAGTATTTAGGTTTTTATACACCTATGTGTGTGTTAGTGCAGCATGCGCCTGTTTATTTTCAAGGAGCTTCAATTTCGATATATTTAGTTATCTTCTGTACATCTTACACCGCATCCGCATCCACATCTTCATATATCAGTAATGTCTGTCTGTACCTATTTCCATTACTTATATAAATATAACAGCAAGACAAGACAGTTGACTTGCATTGAGATTTTCTGTCTTCTTCTGGCTTTGACTGAGAAACTGTTGTGATATAAATGTGCTTGATACTTAAAGCATTTAAGAAGAATGGAGCATAAACACAACAACAAGTTAACTTACAAATTCAAACAGTCTCCTATAGCTATGGAATGGCATTTCCTTTAAAAAACATGAGATAAGACAAGATAACAAAGCAAGTGAACTAAAGTTTTTGACTTTTTCGTTTTTGCTTCACTTACTTTATACACGGTATGCCGTATGCTATAGTCAATTGATTTTCAAGCTTTTTCATGCATTTTGAAATGTAAGTGTATACGTAGTCTGTAGTTTGTGGTAAATAGACAGAAGAGATCTTGAGAAAAGTTATTAGAGAACGGAAAGAGGAATGATATAATAAATAGTAAGTGTAAGTAAGTATTTAAGAGATGTAACCTGTTCGATGATAGCATTGGAAGGATTTGAAATCTGCTGTTGTTGATTGGAATAGTAGCTGGAGTAGTTGCTGCACCCGAAAAGCTCCCGCCGCAACAAATTGCCGTCGTACTCAAGAAAAGTGAGGTGCAAATTTCGGAAGAACTCAGCGTGCTTATTTTTCACCCGAAGTTTTTTGGGTGAGTTCCAGTGAATAACCTGATGACAAACAAAACGACGTTTGTATTTACTTGCATTTCACTTCCATCCAATTGCAATGTGTTGCATATACTTTATACTTATGTTAAGCTCTACCTTTCATTACTCTTTGGGATGGGGAATTATTTAATACTCCTATGGAATGCACACATGTATCATGTCTCTGTATTTCTAAGACGATGGAAATAAAATACTATATGGCTGAAAAAATGTGGTATGCTATAGATTGATGTAGTACATTGGATTGGAATGACGAGTAGACTGACATGACATGACAGTGACACTCTGCCCATTTATCACACCCTTCCCTGTATTTCTTTCTATATCTCATTAAGAACTGAAGGCACCTATGTACTTGCGCATTTTTCAGTTAGTAATACAAGGGCGATATAACTAATAGGAAAAATTCCATTTTTACGTACTTATTAAATATATGCGTTTTTGTAAGTACTTACACGGAATTATTGCAAATAAGGCGAAAATAGTATCTATCTCGCGTGAAAGCATGTACAGATAATGTGGGGCTTCACCCTCATTATCAGTATTTCAAATTTCAATGACAATTTACGCCTCATAAATATAGAATCGTGAAATAATCTACTAGTGGAGTTCATTCTATTAAACTTCGCTTGAATTTCTAAAATTCCTCAAAATAATGAGACAGCTTAAACACAAAAATATATTAAAAGTTGCCTCAATTCTGATTAAGGTGTATTTTGCATACTTTCAAGCTAACAAGAAGCTTATTAACATTATGTAAATATACTTGAGACAAGGATGCTCAGACAAAGGTAGTATTTGCGTATCGACTATTATCCATTTAGTAACTGGTAGATATGTAAGATGTGTCCAACAATATGCAAAGACGAAGGAGAATTGAAAAAACCTATTTATCCAGTTCTAGTTCTATGAATATGTACATGGAAGTTGTAGAGCTGCTTTCTTTTAACTAGTACATATATGCAATTTTATAGTCTACTGTCTTGTTGTCTCAAAGTCTCACGTGGAGATACATGCACTCTTAATAGGTTATTGTATACCTATATTTAAGTACAAATGTATAATGTATGCTAACAATAATGCATTTTTGCATGACAAACGCAGTCAGTCAGAATTAAGCGTACCATATGCTAAAGTTGTTTGTCAGCCAACTTAAGTCTTCCCTACTGATTGATTAATTACTCATGAGCAATCTCAGTATTCACTTTCAGTTTCTTATACGTACGAACTACTTAAGTTTAAGTAACTCGCTTTTATTGTTCCTGAGATTCCCTTTTTATCATTCCTTATCACAGTTATCGCAATCCTCATTTTATCCTTATCTCTACATGACATACCGCATTTGATTGCTGCTTTTTATTTTGCCCAATTAGAAATATTATCTAAAGTGAGAAGACCATAGTTTGTTTTATTGTGATCTAATTGAACGTTTATTTGGCTAGTGCATTGTAACAATACCTTAGATAAATACCTAGTATTTAAATATTTTCAACTGTATTATGGATAATAAAACACTACATAGTAAGCAAAGAAAGACGTAGATACATATTAGAAGTAAATGCTTTGAAACTGGATGTGTTAGCATGTGTTTGTTGGCACAGTGTAATGACAATGGGAGCAAATAAACATGAAAAAGACCAGAAAGCTAGTACCACACCAGATACTGAGTACATTTATTTTTGTCTTTCCTATCTTGTAATATATTCTTGTATTTGCAGCAAATGAGTTGACTCCTCACACATTAACAACGCAGAAGAATCCCCAATCAGACAACTACAAATGTTTACTTTGTTTTTACTCCATCACCCTTTTATGCTTCAACTTTAATCAAACAATTATGCTGAGGAGCAATAGCAAAGTTTAAAGTATTTTTCGTATTCAGGAAGCTACTATAATAAAAAATGTCAATTCTCATTTTTATGTATAGGTACAGTACAATAAATTGTATCCAGACTTATTAGTGTTTCTTTTCATTATTTATATGTAATAAAATGCAAATATTTTACAAAAAGCAATTAGAAATGAAATTGTATGCAAGAAAATTCACTCAGTATATAGGTGATGTATGTAAATTTTGTGTAGGATGCCATGCATGTAAGGAATCTATTTGTCTCATCTGATTCATTGTAGTAAATGAGAGTGAACTGAGTGAAAGGTAATATTTTTATAGTACAAAGATTTAAGCAACTATCAGTACGTGTAGTTAGTCCTGTTTAAAGAGATTTTTTACATTCTTATGATGAGAAGGAGTGCAAAGTTTATTGAGTAGGCAGGTGCCTTGTCATGTTTCGTGTCATGTAGCTGTAATTGTTAATATTGCTTTATTGGCCATGTATTTTGTTGTGATAAGGGAGAACTATGGAGATCGTGTATATGTACACATTTTATTATAAGTGCCTAGGTAAGTATATCACATCAGTTAATGCAGCTTATGTGTAGGAATTTTTCGTGTTTAAGTCGGCGGGACAGAGACAACAGGAAGTGTACAATTTGCATTTGCCAAACAAATAGCAAATATATTATAAACACGGGACATTTTATCATTATCATTATTACATAACGTATGACTGCAGGGCTTCGTATTTAATAAATTCATAAGTAATCTACAAACTACATTGGCACTTAAAAGGTTCCTACAATGTTATATCTGTATATTGACATTTAATAAGAATATATAAGTAAAAGTAGATTGCTCTTTAGCTTGCGTGGTGTAGGTACTTAACTTAAAATGCATAAAGACGTGTAATTGTACTATGTTATTAGTATTAGGCAAGAGTGACATTATGGTGCATTGGAGCAATTGGAATATATAAAGTAGAAATAGACGAAGGCGAGAAATAAAAGTGTTTTACTTTGAGATCGGTGACTTCCGTGTAGCAAGACTCGCTCCGCGTGTTATCCGACAGCTGAACATTCCACTGACACGGAATCTCAAATAAAATGTGCGGATTCTGCGTGATCACAGCGTTAAAAATATCCTGATCTGCTAATGAAGTTGAGAGCATTGTCTGCAAGTCTCGCTCCGCTATCATTCGCCACAAATGTGGCCAATTCATTTTACGCAGTTTCGACAGATCCATCAATATCACACCTACGAACCAGAACACACTTTTAGAAATATAAAATCCTTATAAAAATCCACTTACCACATACCTATACAAATAGTAGTCACCGCTTTACTGTCATTACACTCATTTATTTAGTGTTCACTACACCACACTTGGCAATCTCATTTGTATCTGTACTCTTAAGTATACTATACCTATATATCTACGGTACAGACACAAAGAGTAGAATTTTACGTTTGCATTATAACAGTATGTGACACTTTATTCTTATTTCTCAAGTAGTTATTTTGCATCTCAAATTAATGTACTCACCGGTATTGTAGCCTCTGCCTAAAGCTGGCCAGGGACGATGGTTCTTCCATAGTTTACCAAGATACCAGTCACTCTGATTCTCTACTAAACCTAATGCCTGAAATGAACAAAAAATTTAATAAATAAGACATTTTAATAATAGATTTGATGTCATTCATAAATTAATTACCCCTCGTTCTGTCCCTATACTACTATGGAAATTGCAGTAACCATTGGACAGCATAATACCTAAATTGACCCATTTTAAGATGAAACAAAGATATTTGGTTGTAAATCCTTATAAAAAACACCTCATATCTGTACACTACATAAAAAGAGCATGCATTCAACTATTTACATTTCTTTGATCCCTTAATAGAGTAGTCACAGTTATTTTGAGTCCTCCGTTTATTGCACATTTGTTCTAAGAGCAGACAACAAATTATTCATTCATTTGAATTTGAATGTAAACAATGAGTTCATAGTGGATGAACTCATTGACAATCACAATGAACAGAATTGGGAACATCACGTCGTTCCCTTACGTAATTGTAAGAACAATTATGATGTGTCGCAGTCTGTATTAGCATGATACACTTTTAAATAGCAGATACTGCCTAATATACTGTTGCATTTATTTTATTCGTGTTAATTTCCTCAGTGAGACATTTGAAAGCCGTAAGACAAATTAAGCAACCGTTGATTTACCTAACTTTGATTATACTCTATAAGGCTTGCTATGGGATAGAGTGTCTCATCTTCCCATCCACAGATCCACATCAGATCAGTTTATAGTAGATATTATTTCTTTTAGCATCTCAGCTTTGGCTTTGGTCATGCCCTGGTTGGTTGTTTGCCTTCTTCTGCTTGCTTTGGTGTACCTTATTCTATTCTAGTCTATACTCCCCTGCTATTTAGTATCATCTCTTCTTCTTCTTCTTGGTTTCGGCTTCTTTTTTTCCTCCGTTCAGTTTGGATTCTACAATCTTCACTTTTCCCTTTGATCACTGATGTGAATGTTGGAGAATAAAAACTTGCCTTTCTTTGGCTCATCTTTTTACTCTTCCCTGGCCTGGCCTGGCCCTACAGGCACATAGGTACCTACAACTACTACATACAACTATGTATTACATCATATTGTACAGTACAGTATAGTACATACAACAACCATTCTTTGTAAAAATAACTGGAATCTACCATAGAAACATATTGTTCGAGCAGAGCTGAGATTTTTGTACCTTCCTACATATTTAAATGTGTAACACAACATAACACAAACCCTTCCTGCTTCCCGAAGTCTTCTTCCTTTGAGTATAATAACGATTACGATTACTCCTGTTCTTCCTCCTGTTCCCAACAAAAACAGGAGAATGAACAATGTTTCCTTCAGCCTCGGGATATATTTCAGGCAACTAATTACTAAACCATCCCAGACCCCAACCCTACACATTTTCATTAGTGGGTGTATTCAAGTGTAGAGTAACTTTGCCAACTATTTATTCCTCTTTTTCAATTTCAAGAATCTTAATCCTGCTCAATAGCAATAATACAAATACATAGCTATTAACGTTAGCTACTATTGTATCATATGTTTATAATTTATTCATTTGTACAGAAGACTAATTAATATTTAGGAGGTATGAGACAAATCTTTCTGCGTTTCAATCAAAATTATATTTTATCATTATGAATGTGCAATATGTATGTACTTAATTATTACAATATTTCCAGATGCTATAAATTAATGTATGTGAACGCTCTTTTAATAAATAAGTAAGGAGAGAAAACAGATCGTCGAGATCGTGATATGAAATAGTACAAAGATAATATATAATATGTATCTAATGTAATGTACCCGGGTACTCAAATATTTAACAATGGGAAATCAGCCAGCTTAGCTTATAAAAATAAATATCTATGTAACTTTGGATTTGGTTGCTTACTTTCGGTGCTAGCTACAAGGAAAGATAAATAAAGTGAAAAGTAAAGATTTACTTGAGAAATGCCCATTCTGGCAAAGAGACTCCAAAGCTGGGCAATGTCCGTGGCAAAGGTGACGTCCGTATCCAATACAATTACTTTGTCCAGTATAGACGGCAGTGCTCGCGGCAACGTCAGCTTCAACAGCCCATAAACACCCGAATAGTGCTTGTTCGGAATCCAATTCACTTCAGGCACCACATTATCCGCCAAATAAAAGCTGACATCCACTAAAAATAGCCAAGCATATCAAATCAAACATCCCTCTGCTAATAGCACTCCCTTTATCTATTTGATACTGGTCATCTAATCCCCTAACCTAAACTACTTACAAAATAATACCTTAAAAGAGCAAAAATATATTATTATTTCCGTACTATACGTACAACCAGCCAAACGAATTTTTTGTAGGTACTCCTTCTTTTATTTCCTTTCAAAGAGGAAAGCCAAATTATCAGAATTTACAGATCGAACTTCAAACTCGTGTTTTTCATCTTAGATACTTAATATTAAGTATATCTATATGCGTACTACATCATCCTATGATGTCAGTAGTTATATGTACTATTCTTTACATGGATAATACTTTTTTACACTTTCTTTTCCCCTTTCACTATCATTGTCAGAATATCATAGAAAATACCACTAATGATACCACAGAGTATTTATCCGCAACAAAGGCAGTTGCTGACTTGACTTTCTCCACTAATTATGGATTAAATATAATTTTGGATATTATTGCTTATGTGGTTTGATAAAACTGCTTATTAATTTTTAGTTTTACAGTAAAAAAAATATTTGAAAATGTTAAAATAGCATTTCAACGATAGTCACAGAATTAAGTATTCATAAATATCTGTAGATTTTCTAAGTTAAGTAGGTACTCCTAGTCTTTCAAAGCAAGTAAAGCCTTGCTTTTTCTTAAAGGTTCATCTTTCATGATCTTTAATAACATACCAATTCAAACTAGGGCTTAACTTGCTAATTAGAACTTTCCGATTTGGTAAACCTACCGTACAGTATACGGATAAACTATCAAATGTGTTTCATCTGCACTTATGTAACATATTTCATTAGGGATTACCTAAAAGTGATATCAAAATTAAATGCCATGTAGATATGTATGTACCGTCCTAAAATATCAATCTCTGCAATCTGTAGATCACTAAACCTAAAGGAATACTTAGTTGGCTAACTTTATTGTCCACAATAAACGAGTGAAAGTAAATTGTAAATGGATACCTATCTATTTAGTACGCATTATCATCGGTAGTTAAATATTTTCTTACGGAATAGGACTGTCAACCTTGTCTAAAGATCGTGGTCTACATAACCTCGAAGCACCAACTCAAGCTCTTCTATAGTCGAAAGCACAAAGACATCTTCACAATTTAAAAGACAATAGCTTTAAATAAAGCTTTTTATAAATTGAAATGCCCAAAACGTAAAAAGTGCATTGAAGTTTTAATTCGGCAAAAACTTGTGTTAGCTATTTTGTCTGCTATTAATATCTGGTGCTAGCTACATTGTCCAAAAGACATCTTAATTTTAATATCTATCCTACTTGTTAAAAACTTGGTGCTATTTGATTGTGGAGAAACCTGAATTAGAGATTTTGGTTTCGAAGAATATATAGAGGAACTCCATTAATAAGTTCTTTGGGTTACATAGACGACGATGTATCTAAACCTATATGCTTTATACAGTTTGTGCGTATTTTATTATGAGCTCTTGCCCTGCAACTGAAAGGGATTAACAACATCCCTGTCGCGTCCCAGAAAACGACACTTAAGTGATATTAGATATTAGGCACTAAAGTAGTGGCATAAAACTGTGACTTCCCCTTTGAGCTGACACAGGACAATACTGTACGAATGGAAATGAGAGTGTGCTGGATGATTAGGCAAGCCAGACTCACGTCAGCTCGAATATCCACTTTCTCACAATCAAAGGAAAGTATTTAAAATACCTTTTAAGACTTCGCATTGAATTCTCAGTAATATAAACTTAGTAAACACCAAATTACACGGATATGAGGATTCGGAAAGGAATTTCTTACAAAAACCTCCAAATGAGAAATATTATATGCATTACATAAGTAGAGCGTAGAAGGTTTTATACTTATACAAGTATAAGTAAAAGGGGAAATCTTTTTTTTTCATTTCATTGCCTATTAAATACAATAAGCTTGGCTTTCCTCAGCTTACATTTGCACTCTGCACTGCGAAAGGCTAAATGTCATAAAACTGTGTCATTAAAACTGGGAATGATGCGCCATTGGAGTATTTTTATCAAAATACTCAGTGGCATTCATTTTCATTGCCTTTTATTTTTCTGGAATATTATGTTTGTACTTATGCCTGTAGTCTAATAAAATAGAATATGGCCATTCATTTTGATAAACTTCATTTAAAAAGGCAGTGCGCTATTTTGCATACATCTTTTAAATAACCATTCCAGTGAGTACGTACAATTTGGGGTTTTCGTGGGTTAAAGAACTAGTATTAACATTGAGATAACAAATTGTATTGTGGCCAAAAAGTAAAACCAAATCTTCATAATATGTATGCATAATAATATTTTTTTAACATTTTATGGTACTTTTTGCAGCTAAATATTTTTAAAAATATGAAATCCTGAGAAACTTCTGCAAATGTTACGAATATACTCAAGTTTACAGTTTATTTACTACTGTACTTGATGCTTACCATTACCCATTCCATTACATAATATATTTATTATAGGTACATGTACGTAAGTAGTACTACCTTTTGGTTGCGTATTACTTCCTTGCTGGTATGGGTATGGTACCCGTATGATATATGGTACATACCCCACTAAGCAAATGTAGAATGTACTATCCATACTGGTTTTTAAGAGTCTATAAAATTTTCAAGTACTCGCTGAGTGAGTTAAGGAAGAAGATTTGATGACGCTTTTTAGTTTGGCTGGTTTTTGCAATGTTGTGATAAGGAAACAACGTAGGTACATAATATATACTTGTACATAGCATACATAGCATATCACAGATACGTGAGAATAAGAAGGAAGGAGTGTCACTTACTTTGTGGAATGTTCCAAGTGCTAAATAACGTTCTCAGGATCAAATGAGCTTTGGCATCCGCCATCAAGTGCAAATGCAACGGTCTTTTCCGGTAGAACAACATCGACTTGATGAGTGTCACGACAGAGCGACTCGAATTATTCCCCGCACACACGATGGCTACATGGATGACCTCACATTTACCCACCACACCGTCACCCTTAAAAACAAAATTTATACTTGCATAAGTTCAGATTACACATATTATTACCAAACACAGTTTCAGATTATCAAGAATGCAATGCCGCAAAAATTTTATATCCACAATTTATTTACTAGACATGCACATTCCAAATCTCATTGCGTAATATTACCACGGATCCCATAATTTACTATCATCAAGTACCTACTCTTAGTATTACGCTTTAAATGTTGTCAAATATACAATACTTGACAATTTTTGCTGGATGCTTATGGCCTTGGAAATATTTGATCCTGTGAGGAATAATCACCCGTATTTGTAGTATTTCGAATAATACAGATTAGCAACGTTAATGTTCAGACGAAGCAAAACTCTGATATTTTGTTCCCACATCAATATATTACATATATTTTGATACATAAATTTCTGTAGGATAGTATGTAATACTAAATATTTAAGTACTTCAAGATTAAAATACTGGATTGCCTTACAAAAGGCGTCTTATGGTCATTATAATAAGAAGTCATAGCCAAAAACGCTACAGTACAGTCATACAAATGCATACGATTACTACAAGACTTAAGGCTAACATGCATGGTAATAGGCACATTTATAAATAAGTAATTAAGAAATATTTGTCAATTAGTAGTTACAGAACAAAGACAAAAATACACTGGATTGATGAGACAGCTACATAGGTAATAGGTACATACAAATAAATAGAGCATATATATTATATGCAAAACGGCCAAGAGATTATGAATACGGTTTCTTTATACAGAGAGGTACATATAAGTACAGTGTATAACAATCATGTAGCCTAAAGCCAAAGCAAATCTCATCTTGGCTCATAGTAGCTTAGGTACTTAGCAGCAAAATTCATAGCCACAGAAATGGAATGTTCGCCAACAGCCCTCTCTAACGTTGTCCACGTAAGCTAGCCAGGAAACAAAGTATAATAAGTGCTAGTAAAAACTTAAGAAAAGAACATAAACACCAAACAAGAGATAAGATATTTAACTATTGTTAGAAACAATGAACTTTATCTACTTACGATTTATATAATTTAATTGCTCTGGTGAGTTCTTCAATGGTTACATTTAACATTGTACTATAATATTGTCCCTAGTATACCTAAATACTACGCAAACCACAAATCTATCTTAATATACCTAACATTGTATACCTGTGCGTGGGTAATGGGTAGTGTATGGAGTTATGCATAACGTAAATTAAATAAACCAGAAGTACACAGTTTAATTAAACATTAAGGATGCAGTTAAGTCAGTTGTTTCATTGAAGATGTGGTAATTGCATAAAATGAATGAGCTTTATACTTTAGATATAAAAGCCACAATGAAAATGTCAGTCAGCATTCAACATCCTAAGTTTACTTACAATACAATCAGAGTGCATAATATCGTCCATGTTAATTTAGATGGAGAATACGCCTAAATTTTTTAAACGGTTTGTTTTATGCATTTAGCCAGATTATTTTCTTAGATAAGAGAATACGCCGAGGCTTAAGTTGAAACTCCTCTTGTTATAATTGAATAATTAAGTCAAGATTTATATTTATCTAGGAAGAGTTAAAACTCATGTTTATGCTTACTTTATAAATATAAACAACTTGGTATACAATGTCCTGATACTAAAATACGATCTTGGCAATGACATTCACTTCTTGCTCTAATCTTTAACAATTTCCTTATTATTAAACGCGTATCATTAAATAAATGAATGTTGCTTTCATTCCTATATTTATTTCTCTAAAGTATAGTAGCGTTTTAATTTCATTCATTTTATCTATCTTTGCTAAGTTTTGCATTGTTTTTCCCTTATTTTTTTATAAAGATATAAATTCCACCAATAATTCTTTAGAATAAAAAATTTGCCATCTTCTTCATTTTTTACTGATTGCAAATTTGTTGGATGATGAGTATTTAAGCAAACAAAAAATTGTTGGTAGCAATATTGATCGGAGGATATCCAGGCACCAGAAAGAATATTCTTGAAATGGTTCTCTTATTGTATGTTTCTGGTTTAAAGAACAAGATGATAATAAATAGGAAGGGCTGACCATATAAATCTCTTGAGCTTTTTTAAAGATGACATGTCAAGGTAACACAAAAAGTTAGACGCATCCTCATAATTTACATATATCAAGCTCCTTTATGGGACTCTACTACAAACGTATAAACTATGGCCAACTACTTAGTATACAAATATGCTACCGAATTACCTAAAGCAGTTCCATCTATTCATTTAGCCATACTATAGGTACATACCTAAATACTTACGTTCCACTTAAATTAAATACCGAAATACGATGAATTCCTGTCTTCCTTAATTAAATTTTTGGAGATACAAAAGATCCTTTCCATTTTTGCATACCTATAAACAGTACTAAACTGGTCTGATCGGATTAATGACAAATTGTTGTCAATTATTGGGCAAAAAATGGATTGAACATGTATTAACATACCGTAAATACTGTATACAGTTCAGCAACCAGTTTCCATTACAAAATGCAAATTACTACGGACTTGCAGATTTTTATTGTAAGATGAAATATGTAGGTATTTATTCCATTCTCTACAGTTAAGGAAACCCAAACGAAGTAATCAAATTAAATCTACATTTTAATAGAAATACCTTTGCTATATTAATTGAAACATTAAAACTATTAATTAATACCTACTAATGACGTTCACGGAATTGCTTATTAATTCTTATATCCTCAAAAATAATTAATACATAATACAACGCTGCAATAACCAGAGGCAGAAACGCTATACTTCTTAATACATCTTTTAAACCTTATTTTTCCAAGCAGCAAAGCGAGCAACATTACATGTAATTTATTATGTTATAGCATAATGTACTCAAGTAAGCGTTAATAACAAGGCAATAATACTGCTCAACTTAGCTCAGCAAAAAAATCTACTTAAAATCCTGTTTCTTTAGCAATGTTACCTTTTAATTAGGTATAAATTGTGTATAAGTAATCCTATACATAACACTATAACAACGATCTTGCTAGTACTACTAAATAGAAGTATACCTATACTGATTTTATTGCTGCTTTTCTTCATTTTACAATGATAACCAATTTGCTCGTCAGTTGGAGATGAAAGATGAAGATGCACTGATAGGAAGATAATTGAAAACTGTAATCACGATGTACAAAAATAATGATTATCAATCTTTTATCAATCTTTCCATACGGGAGACTGGTAGTAATTAAAGAGCCAGGAATTGACTGAATTATTAACTACATACAGTGCATTTTTACGCTACATATTATTACGATTTTATTGAGCATTTATCTTATATCTATTCTCTAGTATAAAATTTTAAAGAGCATCTATAAATATGTGATAATTGTATTTTTATCATTTGGTAATGTAAACTTTCAAAGAAATTTTTTAGAATAGCTAAGCATTTAAAAGAGCAGTTGTGTTTTTATACTTAATAAGTATTTAAAATACTTATCTAAAAATGCATTACCCATGTATATATTATGATGCTTTCCTGTTTTGCTAATTTTCTTAAGTGTTACTTACTAGAAGTTGCATTTGTGTATACTATTCTTATAAAGAGCAGAATTGAAGGATAATATGGGAAGTTCTTGGACTTGACAAAGAAATTTGACAAAGGTCAAGCTTATCTCACGTGCATGTAGATTAAACGTTCAGCCCTTCCATACAATACTATATTTGTAACTTTTTGTTCATTTAACTTCTTTCATTTTTTTAAATGTTTTCTTGCCTTGAGGAATTAAATGTTTAAAATCAGCAGAGTGAAGATGTATTAGCAGAAGGCCACTCTGATTCTGGTTCTGGTCAGTCAGCCCACGAAGGTTTCCCCTAAATTTAGGTAGCACTAATCCTAATACATATTTTTGAATAAATAGAAGTATTTTATGTACATCCATATGTAAATAGATAAAATGCGGAATCTGTATCAATTCTGCCAATCTGTGTAGAAATAAATTCTTTTGCTTCCAAGAAACAGTGGGACTGTAAACAACTGTGACAGTTACATTTCAAAGTTGTCTAGAGTAAATTCACCAAAGAAAATCTGAATGGATGAAATCATTCACTTCACCCAACGGGAATAATCTACTATAAATGTTTAATCTTTACTGTACAGTTCGTATCACATATCAGATATTCACATCATAATCAGTTACATTTGCAATACCTATATAGGTATAGTACAATATACAAACTTAACCTATCTGCACCTTCCCAAACTAAATTAATAGCATTCCCCAGTTTGTCAGTAATAAACGAGCGTCAAAGAAGAGTGTGTTTTGTATATGCACACTTTTTTACACTTTTTTCAGTATAAATGCGTACCTAAAATCTAAACTTGTACCGTTATAGATGTAGTAGTGGATGGATTACATATAGCATGTACCTTTACAACCTAATTGTATGCCTATACTGTACTATGCAAAAAGTCGAAAAGAAGAATGAAACTCTGTCATGGGTAAAGTGATGAGAATTCCGATTCAGTTCCATTATTTCTGTCTATTACATCGTTAGATCTGCATTGGTCGCTTCAAAAGCGAGAAATAGAGTGAGTATATTATGCTACAGTAAATTTTCTATGAATTCCTATCTCTCTAAGATTTTCAGAGATGTGAGAGTATGAATAGTTGAAAATACAGGCACCGTAAATAGCTTACTATCAGGATACATTTCTATATTAAGTATTATAGCCAGTTTTAGGATAGAACGAATTTGAAACGGTTATAAGCATAAAAATTTCTTACGTGGGCTCATCTTTCATGAAATGCAAATGTGTGGCTTGGCTACTAAGTATTTATAATCAGATAAAGCAGGATAACTTTACCTAATGTAAATATAGAATATAGTTGCAATTAATAGACACATGAAACAGCTATCATATTGGGGGATACTATACAAATTTCAATTACATGCATAAGTAAATATAATCTCGCCTTTTATTTTTACATTTTGCGAAGAGTTTATTTTCCAAATGACGAGATACATTTTTTACCAAAAATTCCATACTCCATTGAAAATCAATAATCAAACTAAAAAATAATGAATATTCTCCTTTGAGCATGATTTCCTAAAAATTTCTACTTGAGAAAATTTTTCTTATCATTAGTTAGATGAGGGATAACATGAATTAACAACCGTAGCAGTGCGAATTAGAAATAGTACACACTTAATGTTTTTTGCAAGGTATCTACAACATTTATTTACATGCACTTCAAGGTTACTACTTTCACTATAGTATATGTACATACATTATGGGATGGAACAATATAATGTACCTATGTGGAAATACAGAAGCATTACACAGTATAATATAACTAAGGTTTACTAGTGGTAGTAATGTGTATTGTGTAGATAATATCGTGGGGAAAGACTATGCTTCCTGTGGGAATAATTTTAATAACTACTTGTAAACATCGTCATTTCAGCTAATTTAGTGTTAAGTTCTTATGGGACTTCCAAATAATCACAAAACTGGAAGTATTTTTTTAATTAATTTTTATTTTTAACCAACTATAATACCTACAAATACTACTACTATATATATAGCTAGAGTATCTAGCTATTAAAAAGCAATTACTGGAATGGAATGAATTACTACACGGGAAGCAATATGTTATAAATAAATTATTATTATATAAATAGCTAAATACTCGTAAGATGCTCATCATAATAACTTTTCTTACTATTTCTCCTGATGACGCCGAATATTTTCGGTGAAATCCAACAGCACCATTTCCTTCTTGAGACAATTGTCCTTGGGAATTCTTTTGAAGTTTTAGCACTCCTTCAACAGATTTGACTGCATTTGCATCCTTTCCCATCAGCACCTCTCTCCAGGCCAAGTCAAATATGACTCCTTCTGGAGAAACTGTAAAGTAAAAAATCATTATTTAGCTAGGTATTTAATGGCCTATATAAAAATGTCCATCTGTTCGTTTTGCTTGTATAAACTTAGGATGCCTTAAATGCACTTTGCATTAAAATGACATTATGACATATATCTGGTACACATTGTATTCGTATTGTTATTAATTAGAATTTGATTTAATCTTAATAATATAGGAAACTAAATGAAGTTTATATACTTTATTAAGTATTAGGAACCTACTACTTGCTCCTTTTAGTACTTGCATACATAACCATAGGTAAATTTACCTACCAAACCTAAATTATTTGCATAGGAAAGGCTAGAAGGCAAAATGCACTAAACAGTAGGAGTAAACAGAGAATAAAAAATAAGACTAATAATAAGACAACAGAGAGGTACACATGCAACAACAAATTAAAAATACGAACACAAGAAAAATTAAATGGATGGTTGGTTGTTGGTTAGTGTGTAAAGGAAGAATCTAATCACATCCGCTTTCCATGCTGTTGATTTCATTCTATTAAATTCTGTCTCTACAGATTCTTATTCACATTACGTCAGTTTTTATGGGAAATTGCGAACATCCGCGCAATACTATTATCCTCACATATACTTACACAGGATTGGATTCTAATTTTCATAGCTTCTTTCCAGTCAGTGGATTTGCTACAAGAAACAACTAGTAAAAGACGCGTAAAATCTAGTGCATAATTGCGTAGAACCTATACAAAAACAAATATCCTGCAATCTCCATCATATAATAAATATATTATTGCATACCAATGCCAATATAAATATATTAACTAATATTAAATTATATATAAATCTTTATGTATGTAGATGGCAAAGTAGTTACACATCAGAAATATTTGAAACAAAGCTATTGACATAATATTCTCTAGTTTTATTCTGGCTTAAATATACTTGAGTGAACCATTGAGCCAATAGAGGGTAAATTATTGAATGAAAATATCTTAGTTTTGGATTTATACGCAATCCAAACGCATTTGTCATGTTTTTTCAGTTTCCCATTTCCTCCTTGGTTAACTAGTAGTAGATATATGCACACATTTTGAGGAACTGACATAGTCTAAAAATTTAAGAAATAAGCACTACTTTTCACGTTGCCTTATTGTTTAGTATTTCAGAACCGGGTTGGGATAATGCCAAAAAATAAGCTATATGCCATGTCAGGTTTCATAAACTGGCATATACTGACATATTATACTAACTGACATTTGGCAAATACTAATTTGTATAAAAATGAACAAAAGTTTAATTTTATTGATATAGCATGATTACAGTTTAAATTTTATTAAATGAATAAAAATTTAATTATTAAAATTCAACATTTTTTGGAGAAAAAATACTTTCCGGATTTTCCCAAGTCAAATTTCTTGAAAACAATTTTAAATATTAATGTACATTCCCTAAACCACCTTAAAGCAATTTTGCAGCACTTTTATAATTTTATTTGGAGAAAATATTAATTTTTGGTATTTATTGGTTCTACATAATGCAGCCCCTATATATGTGCCACGAGCTATAACATGTCTACCTAAAGCATACCAGATGTATGCCGAGTTTATGCCACTATGATTATAGCTACATGCCTAATGCCCTGTTTCAGAACCTAATTATATGAATTCTATTGGGATTATTGAAATGAGTTTGCAATGTTGAAATGTTATTGGTGCCGCTCTGCCGCTTTATATCAATAATAAAAGCTTACCTTATTAATGCTTTTTGAGATATCATTATGCTAATTTAAGATATGCTATGCTATGTTTCTCAACCAGTAAATTGTCTATTATCTTGCAAATATTATGTATAATTGATTTATGGGTCCAAAAAGACATATACTGTATGTATAACTCATCTTGTAATTTAAGGATCTATGAAAAATAGTTGTCACTATTTATTTACCATCGTTTTTTAAAAGTTAAATCTTAATCTTACTCATTATTCCTTTTATTATTCATACAAATACAAAGCAAATATTCGGTGTATCATTAATATAGGTAATCGGTACGATAGGTGCATAGGAATAGCCTATGCTTCCAATACATTATTCAATGAAGAACAGAAACTCGTTTAAAGACGGACTTGCTTTCGTAGAATTTTAATATTGTCTGTCTAGACTTTAGTTCAAAGTTCATAGGTCATTAAGTGGATGCATGCATTATGTACTAGTAGTAGCTACATTATTGCACTGAATTGCTATTTACATAATTTGTAATCGGGATATACTAGCTGTAGCGTAAGTTACTGTAGCTAATTATAAATTAGTAAGTATATCAGTAGAAGAGATGTTAGTGTCGTATAAGATGTATGAACTAAAACTGGAATTGGATCGTGTGGAAGTAACACATTCCAGTTCTCACTCACGTAAGTAATCATGTCCTGTGTAGTTACTAATGACTATTAAACTACTTATCCTTATTCAACTTTTAATTATCCAACAACACTTGATAATGAGTGTACACTGTACAGTAAGTTATGTCTTAATCATAAGGTTACATAGGGCTGCTGCGACGTGATTACATGCTACTATTCATGATCTGCTCTGAATTTCATTTGCAATTGGTATACACAATGGAAGCATTTACTATTTACGCTCCTGCTCCTTGTTTTGCAAGTAAACTGAACTGACCTATGCTACAATTCAAAAAATAATTTTTACATTAACAAAACATGGACTTGAAAAGTCCAGTATTCCAGGTTTTAAAAATTAATAAAAAGGTTTATGGACTCCTTTCTTGATTCTGAGCTGCTCACTTTTAAACAATTTTATGTTAATACTCGTTGCATTCTCACTCACATTTCTCCGGTACATGTAATGATGGGTAATTAAAATCTACCAGATATTGCGCCACCGATTCCTCATGATAGAAAAATTGTGAGAAGCAAAAATGTAGGGATAAAAATAAAATATTTCAGCATTATCCAACAAAACATCCGCTGTCGCGGTGTATTTCTTAATAATGAAATCGTCCATATATATTGCCACATATTTATTATTGTCATTCCTTGTGTTCTATTTCAGGTTCGATACTACCCATCATTATATTTGTCAACATTTGGGGTTAATTTGCAACATAACATTCTACAATATGAATAAGAAATTATCGAAATATTGGATTTCATTTCATTTGCTCTTGCCCGTCTTTAGTTTTTAGTTTTTTGTTGACATGATCGTGCATTTAACAGGCAAATAAGGAAAAAGTAAAATAATGGAGCATTTATTAACTTCCGTCGTCAAGTATAGTAGAAGAGATTTTATAATAAGACGACGACGGATGTTGATATGAAAAAAACGGACGTGACAACATAGGGCTATTCGATAATAGACTCAACACCAATGAATATAAATGCCTATATTTAGCAGCTATGAAAATAGTTCTCGATGTCACAAGGATATGATGGAAGATGAAGATTATTTTCATAGTGGAACAGAGCAGATTTTGTTTTATTTAGCAAATGGCAAGGCAAAAGTGTTAGCTAACTAATTAAGTAAGAAGGGAAACGACAAAAAGTTTAGGACAAGATGACAAGCAATTTAAACAATTGCAGACAGTTTAAACGAAGCGAAACACATGCCACATAGATCAGGGGCAACGTAATTTTACAATGTCATACGATAAAATAAGAAGCTTAATTATAAACTGCCAAAATGCATACTACAGTCGAATTTCAAATATTCGTGTATGTACTAGTAACTAAATAAGTACCATAAATAAAGCCTATATTGATGAAAGAAGGTATCTCGCAATTAGTTTAGTGCAAAGGTGTCATTTTATTATGTAAATTAGTAAAATAAGAACGGCAATGTACAAGAAAAGATTTTTTTCAAAGATTGCAAAGACAAATGCATAACTTTATATTATACTATTGATAAATAGGCCTTTTTAGGTTTGATTTTGCTATTACCATATAATGCATACACAATCTAATGATATATATTATAGAGCAGTCTTGTCTAGTACACTACAGAAAATAAATACGCAATTTCATGTATTCTTGGGACAAGTTATTGCAGTGGTATATTGTTGAGGTGAAGGTGAAACAAAAAGTGGAAGTATGTAGGTACCTACATCCTACCTTAGTTATATTATGTGGATAATCAGTAGACTTACAGTATATTATAGTAATGTCATACTATCTGTTATGTTCTGCAGACCAGCAGAAGTTAGAAGGATAAAAATTCAAGGTGAAGTTCAGCTCAAGATTTTTTTGTAATAATAACGTAATGTAATGTTGTATTGTTAAAAGGAAAGATTATTAGTGAGAAGTGGAGGATGGAAACTTCTTCATCTCATCACATACTAAGTCTAGTCGACACCATTTCCGTTCTAACAAAATGAGTTCCTCCTCACGTCCGTCCATAATACAATACATAGTTTAGGTATCCATTTCTGCCGTGCAATTAAATAGTTTTGGATATTTATATTTAGACGCTTTTCATCTTCCAAAACGTTACACAACAGTACATAGCCTATATTGTTTCATATCTTGAGAACACAAATACAATAACGTACAAAAATGGATGCATATTTTCACCTGTAAGTGTTAACTCTCATTTTTAGTTCATTCCAACTAATGTGTAAGTAGTATCTAATTTATTAGAGGTTGCTGAAAATATTCCAAATATCTATTAAGGAAATGGTTTGTAGGTACCATTAATTTAACGAACCACAAAGAAGAAAATCAAGGATCAATATTCTTTTGGATTTTGTTTAGTAGATGAACTGTATATCATTTAATGCTAAATATCAATGACATTGACATTGAAAAATAAAGCACCTATCTGCTACCTAAGTTTATAGTAATAATATATACTAAATATGCTTTTATGCAGTAGGTAAGTACTCTTAAATATATAAAATACCGAAATCCTAAGGAAATAAAAGGAACTAGCGATGTTGTGTGCGTATGGGCACTTCAATCATTTTAGAACATTTACATTATAATAATGTATATACATCGTAAGTAAGTATAGGTTACTACATATAGTATGTAGTGCATACTATAAAAATTTGCTCGTAATACCTAATTAGAACTAACTTCCTCCTCTCTTGCTACCTTTTCCTGTTTTATTAAAACATTTATTTCCATTTTCCCATGGTGTATTTTATTCATTCACATAGCGTCTTAAGAAAGACCATTGTTATTTATCGGTATCTCAATGAATATTTCACATGCATAGGTACCAGGTACTTCTATGTTTGTATGTTAGTCATATTCTCCAGTCGAAGTAATTTCCATATAATGCTAATCACATAAAGTACGTAGTATGAATAACGACTTGCTGGAAATGAATGGATAATACACTCTAATAATTCCTTACATGCACAAGTAAAGTTAACATAACATGTAAAATATTAAGGGAAATAATTAGGTACTCGTTTCGAAGATATTCTCTTTTTCTCATTGACAATTCAAGTTCAAGGGGACTGCACTTAATTATACACGCATTGCACACGTTAATTTTCTTCACATACTGTTAATAAATGCTTTTTATTTAATGTAATAGTAGTTGTGTACATTCGCAACGATAAAAAACACTTACACTCTATAGCCAATTATAGGAGTACTACAAAGACAAACTACAACATTCATCCACATATCCTGAATTTGAAAAAGACTACCCAACAGTAATTAAGGCAGGTTAGGCATTTATCTTGTCCTTGTCTTTACACACGTATGTATAGACAGGATTTTTAGATATTTAGATTTTAGGTACGTATCGGCATATATTTTTTATGGATCATGCTGCCAATAGTTTAGAGCTTTGAATAATAAATAGCTAAGAAATTGCTTATTCCATTTATCCGCTATTGTAACTGTATACTCCTTATACTACTTATAATAGTGGAAACACTTTAAATTAATTTGTATGTAATTTAACTGGAAAGAAATCGTATGTTCTGCAAATGCAGCCAGTCTCAAGATTTTGGGTTAAAAAAGAGTATTCCTACGGTATGCAACAATTTGAATCTCTAAATACCTTAACGTTTTTGTCGCTACAATAAGTTGTTGCTTTTGATATTTAAGACATTCCAGGCATTCCACATTATTGCTCACTAGTCACTGCAGTCAGAATGTCTAAAGTTACATGCTTTGAGATTGAGACGTCAGTCAGTAGCTTAATAAATGTGTGTTATGTCACACATGATTACATTTCAAATAACTATCCACAATCACGATAAGTAGCAAGATTCTTTCGCTGTTTATGCACCACTTTGTCTTGTCTGTTGAAATACAACTTTATGCCTAAGTAACAACCAATGTGTATACTTAGTTAGTATTTTCAGATTTTATACATGTGATGTGTTAATTTGAGAAATTCAACAAAATATCAGTTTTATTCCTTGTTGACCTATATATTGTGTTACTATAATCTGTATTAATTAGTTACCTTGCCATATAACGAGTGAAATAGTTTGTGTCATGTACATAGTTTATGTGTAGGTACTTAATTGCTTAACTAACAAAGACAATTCGGTAATTACTAATTACTAGTCTAGTAAACTAGGATGCTTATTGTGCATATTGTGTAAGTAAAGATTACACTTTCTGAACGATAAACCATTACATCTACATTATAAACTTCTACCTCACCGCCACCTATTTATCCTTCTATAAAATGCAATCGTTACTTGAATTAAGGAAAAGTTAAGCAGACACTTTACTTATTTATTATAAGTATTTAATTCATTTCAAACTATAAACCCTTAATAAAACAATTGCAAATCAAATCTTTTGCCATTTTTATACCTAATTAATTATAATATGAGCAAGCTTGCTCAACTTTTGAATGTCCATTTTTATGAGCAAAGTTGCAGAATTTATGGTCTTTAGATATCCATTAATTAGATAGCTGTTAGGTGAAGTATCTACATAAATGTACTTTTAGTAGTGCATAAAATTACATAAAGGTAAGTAAATAGGTACTTAGATTTAGGTAGGTTCGGGTGGTAGGTAGCTATTTTATTAGTTATCTATTTAGAATTTATTATCCCCTTGCATAAATGTTCTGATGTCAGATATAAATCAGAGTCCATGCACTACAAAAGAAAGGAAGCGAATTGACAGTTCTTAATAGCAATTCCAATCGAACTTGTTGAAAACAATAAAACGTAGCCTACATTCTCTTATGTTACATTTGTCGCATCGTCAATTAGACTAGACTTGAATGGACGCCAGGCCAGAAAGCAAGCTGCATCGCATTGCATGGCACTTATAAGAATTGTAAATTGTAGTATGGTTAAAAAAAGATGTGCTATAAAATAAATAATAAAAGTAAAGTGCATTAAATATGCATATGAAAATTTATTTTATAAAAGGCAACGAATTATTTTTCGCTGGCATAATTATTTGCATTCCTTATGTACTTCCTCTACTGTTATTGGGCTCCATAACGAGCCATTACATTTTATGCGTAATATCATGTAAGGATTTTATTTAAAAAATCATTCTCTGAAATTAAAAAGATACAGAGTAGTCTGGCTGTGTGTATAACTCCAAGTAAATATCTAAAAATAAAATGTTATTTACTTAATCCTCCTGTTAAGAAAACAAAGATTTATAAGTAAATAAAATCACCCAAAGTACTAATACTAACATCAAGTAATTGTGTAATAATAAACCGTTGCATTTATGATACCTATGAAGCTGTTTATCCTTCCCCATAGAATAACAACGAGTAAGAATTTTTTATTTAGCACCACGATTGAAATTGTCTTAAGAATTTATGCAGATTGCCTGTTGAGATGTGCCAAAGATATTTACATGTGTACTATAGCAAAAACTAGCCTTGCTACACAATTATACGTATTGAAGAACGATTTAACTAGCAATTGAATAATAAGTAGTATTTATGTTACTCTAATTGCCCGAGTATATATTTTTATTTATTTACGAGCTACAAATGTCAGTTTTAATTAAACGCTTCAGAGTAATTTAGATTGGCAATAAGAAAGATTTCATTCTAGATATTTAAACGTCTCCACTCCCAGCCATGCAGCGTTTGTTTAGGTTTATGGCTGGCCAGACCAGAGGTGATGTAAAAACTAGCCGGACAGCTTTACATCTTCACAACTGCAATATTCTTTTATCACTTAAATTAGTTTATTTCTTTTTTCCTTAATGAAAAGAAGTGCACAACTATTATGAATGCAAGCAAGACGGACAAGTTTATAATAAAAATCAAAAGAAATATCTATATTTCCACAAATTTTTATTGGGAGTGGAGCAAACAGGTAAATATGCAATAATGTATAGCCAATGCAAGAAATGTATTTATTTACCTATTGCTAATTAAATGCAGACTATTGTTTGCATTTGTCCATTCACACAGGTGTTGACTTTTTATTAGAATTTATATGTGCCCGTGGTGGATTTTTGAATCTCACTGGACTGGACTAGACTATAACTAAACTGGACTCGTTTGTGACGTGATATCAGCCTGGACATTTGCTCTAGCACTTACTCCTTTCATCATATATGCATAATCATAATATAGTGTCTTGTGCACTAAATGTATCTTTCGGAAGAAAATATAATCATAAGTGTGTAGGTATGTCCATGAATATAAGAGTCTAAAATAAAAAGCCCCCTACATAAAGTGTGTACTTTTAGTTAATTGCGTTAATTGCATGTAGGAAAACTGGAAACACTAGAAAGCTTGTTAGTCTTCTGTTTATACATAAATAGTCTCATTTTTCCAGAAATCCCAATTACACTCTACACGATATTGCACTACCTACTTTAGTTTTTAAAAATGGACAATCTCCCTGGTCTGGTATGGTATGGTCTGGAGTCTATGGATAAATATTTCTTCCCATAGTACCTATCATAAATATAAATCCATTCATGAGTTCAAAATTCGTTCATTCACCATTTTCACAATGACTTTTCAATGATTCGTTTATAATTAGCTTCCAGTCTCTTAAATGACTACCAGTATTACCCATTAAATCCATACATCAACATAATTACTCGTAAAAACAATACAGGATGACAGGAAAAGAGTATTAGCACATTTACTTAGTTGTGCCAAATTACTTAATGTATGGGAAACATAACTTGTCAATTCCTTTAGCGCTACAAGCACTGAGAATAACGCTGGCCATTTTTCCAAAATATCCTGGAATTGTATCAAATTTCGGACATTTTTCTGGAAATAAACTGACCAAAAACACTAATTAGTAGTCCTAATTACTCAGTTCCAGCGAAGAATAAAAACTGACAGCAAATTAAACTTCTATTTTTATATTATTAACTATTTCTATTTGGATGGGAATGAAATAACTAATCGCAAAGCCATCCTAATGAAGTATCTGACATTTTACTTACGAAATTCATTTTTCATTACTTAATGAAACAAGTTTGAAATATATAGGTATCTATATGGGAAATAATTGGATTCTACAGTAATGGCAGTCCGACCCGACGGGAAAATTATAAAAGGCTTACAATTAGCTACTACAATACAATGAACATTCTGTATGAAAGCAGTAGTGTCAATCAAACTGTTAAGATTTGCATAAAGTTATTTGTCCCTAGTCTAAATGCATTTTAGGAAGTAGTAACTTATTTATCATAATATCTAGTTCAATTTTAGGTTTGAAATTATTCATGTTGAACCTACACGTTTAAATAGGAAGGTTATCACTTTAAATATGCATAACGTAAATATACTAATAATTATTTAGTAGTGCAAATATTTTGTTTAGTAGGATAACTACACACAGTGCAGTGTAGAGATAAGGAACCATACATAATGATACCTAATATTTATTTATGTATGCATAATATATATTCGTAAACAAATAATTTTATTTGCCAAATGGGATGATTTTACGATGAGACATAGCTTTAGCTTCAACAAATACTTCAAATTAAATAGTAGCCTGAGTTGCTCTTTGTTTGCTATTTGCTTTGAACCTTTTTCGCCATATAGTCATTATTCTTTATGATGCTGAAATTTCAATTCTACTGATCTCTAGGTAATTGTTATGATAATTTTAATTGTAATGTAATTGTAATGTTAGATACAGAATTTTGGTACGCGTATGTAAACTCAGAAAATATGAAAATAAGTATTTACCTTTTGTGGAAAACTGATTTTGAAGAAAAATCACACATAATGATCCGAAAATGGTTCCGACCACAAATCCTGCTATCCAGCGTCTCGAAAAGGAATGGAGGAGTCCATTCCTGCTACGAATTTTGGTTTTGAACAGTTTTTCTCGGGAAGATTTTATTTTTTAGGTTTAAAAAATGTATGTCCCTTTATTACAGAAGCACATTTATTTTTCTTATGGTAACGACAAAAACTCTTACAGACATTATTTATTAAGAATAATAACTTTATTTCACCCAGATATTTTCAGATTACTACCACCACTTTAATTGCAGGTTAAACTTCGTTTTTGTCAATACATGCTTTACTATCCATTCGAATTGGTTTAAAAATGCTTTAAGTCAAGTTGCCAAATAGTTCTAGGCAGTTTCGTTCCTTTTTCAGATGAGTCTCAAATGGCAAATAAAAATGGACCACCAAAAAACTATGAGACAATAAATAAGTTAGAACAATAATTGTCAAATCGATGGAACGAGGTAGGTTGGTTGGTACAACTTGCCCTAACGATTATGTATTAATGGATTATGGATGAATTCTTTGTAAATGTAAATATGAATTGACAATTGGTGTAAATCTTCTGCAAGCACAACTTAGATTTCTACGTGTTTTATATAGGTAGTTAAATTTTCTAAAAAATGGGAATGTTTCATATATCTGCATATACTTTCGGCTTTGTTCACTTAAATATTTTTATAAATAATTAAAATAGGATCTAAACTATTTATGTATTTATTGTCAACGATAAACAAAATAAATGGTAACTTAGCACAGAAACTATTCAATTATGTTAAAAAAAAATTGTAACTTGACTTTGGCTTTAAACCTGGTAACAATAAATAATCTAAAAGATATTTCCTTAATTTGTAAAATTGACTTGTTTGTAAAGGTTGGGAAAAGTTCTAACATGTACCATGCTACAAA
This sequence comes from Tomocerus mixtus, assembly GCA_034694165.1. Classification (NCBI taxonomy): domain Eukaryota; kingdom Metazoa; phylum Arthropoda; class Collembola; order Entomobryomorpha; family Tomoceridae; genus Tomocerus; species Tomocerus mixtus. Next base: position 37,785 of record JAQFYC010000177.1, on the reverse strand, counting down.
TAATCCCTCCCTTTAGACTTTCTCCGAAGTGAAAGCAAGATCTCTATTTCTGGTTTGTGTACTCACTCATAATATGTACTTACATGTAGGTAATATTATTTACCGGAAATTCTAAAATATCACGTAAATAAGAATTAATTCTTGTAATTTTTGAAGATCCTGTCTGATAAGTGTTTCAATACTTTGCAATTAAATTTATGCAAATATATTTATGCATTACACTAGAAAATATACAAAAACTCTTAAAAATAATAAAATTACTTTTTTTGAGTAGCCCCCATAAATTATTTCGAATTCATTCATAAACTATCATTATTTTATAAAGTTGGTTATCAATGAGACTAATGCATAATAAAGTTAAAGAAGCTTGTGTTTATTTTCCTGCCAAAGAATTCAATTTCAATTTGATGGTGTTTGATGTCAAGTTAGTTTTCCAATGGGATAGTCGGGCGTCAGTATAGAAAAGCACATTGTACAATAAAGGATGGTCATAACAGAAGAGTTTGTGGCCAATTCGTAGAGACCTCACTGTTGCTATCTCTCCTTGCCAGCGGAACTTCGTGGTCATAACATATGGGCAAAAGAAAATAGGCTGTTGCCAGAATACCTCTTGGGCTGTTAACCCTTGTAAAGAACTATTTTATTTACAAGGGAATAAATTCTGTATACAACATTCCCACGTTATCGTACATATAGACACAATATTATAGGGATAGATAGAGATACTCTCACAGACACCAACACATTTCCTTCTATTCAGTTCAGCAGGGATCAAATTTTCCTTCAGAAATAATATTGGCGATAAGGAATAAGTTAGGCTCGTGCTATTCTTTGTTAAAATTATAATTTATCTACCATTAGCTCCCAAAATTACATATTTTCCATACAAACTAAACTCTATTCCATTTTTATTTCATTCCTATTGTGAATCTGTGGGGTACATTACTTCAGTACATATTTTATCCCAACTCTTTGCAAGTGAAGTTCCCCAGATTCAGTTTTCTAATTTGGTTTTCTAATTTTACTTGTGCCTGCTTCTGAAACACAATTGGACAATTCTCCAGCTCGTTTTTCACACAAATAGTAAGTACATATTATTTTACTTATTTAGATTTCAATAACCAATATACAAACACGAATATTTATTTAGCAAAATCTAGACTTTACATTTATAATTTTTATTTTTACTCAATTTATTAGCTTAAAACATACTCGGAATAACTTTTATTAGTCAATATAATATAAATTGTCAATTATCCATTTAGTGCAATAATTTACTATCCTAATTTTACATGACTTTTATCATAAAGAGAATTAAATCCGGCTTATTGCTGCTTTTACATTTAAGGCTGTACTCACTATATACTGCAATATATTGTTACATATGTATATAATGTACGAGGAAGTCTATGGGATTGAGTTTGATTAGGATATGAGGTTAAAAAACTTGTCTCAGTTGTCTAGTATGTCTTATCTTCTCCCTGTTAATTTTAATAGGTGTTATACCAGTATATGAATAGAAATATCATTGTAAGCGACAGGTCATTCATATAATTACATTTTGCAATAATGTCTTGGCTTTGCAAATAATTACTATTGTACGTAATCGTAAATGATTTGATTTCCTATATATATTTCATTTACCGCATTGCTTCGGATTTTGTATGTGCATATACTCTCTCTGTAGACTCTGTACACTGTAACGATGTGTCTATTGTAACTTTTACGTAATAAAATTCAGGTTTTCACAGTTGTTCGCTTTACATTATATAAACTATAAACTACAGTGCAAATGCATGCAATACAACAACGGTGGCTTAGCTGCATTGAAGTTACATAATGTACTGTACATTATTATGTATATAGTATAGTAAGTAAGCAATTTAGCTTCAAACTATTTACCTAATGTACCTATCCTACCCAATATATTTTACTCTATTGTATTATTATATTACATAGGGCTATTCTAAATCAGAGTCACAGCCAGACAGAACATGCAGTGATCGCATGATCATCTGGCCACCACTTCTAAGCCAATGCAATGCAAAGTCTTTCTCTGATGTGAATCCTAATAAGTAATGCAATACATGCGTATATATAAGTATAGCTAGTATTTCATGGCACGACACTGACATTAACGTATTTATTTACCTACAATATAACATCCAGCAAACCAGCATTATACACGAACAATGAAAAGATAATTACATATTTATCAAATATCTATATTGCGTGTCCATATTTTCCCTTTTCGACGCAAAAAATGTAGAGTAAAATACTCCAACACGGTTTAAACTTCCAAAAAACTGGACCTAATAAGTTCCCTATTAGTGCTTACATACTTAATACGTTATCCGTATTCAGATTTATATTATGAGTTCATTGCATCTAATTTGTTGTGTGTATGCGGTTATTTTTGCACACTCTCCTTATTAGAACGTTTATTAATAGCATCTGTCAAAATGAATTGAACAAGTACGTAAAGTGCAGTACAGGGACAGCAATACAAGTATTAATAACTAAGTATTTCGTATTTTCCATGTTTTCTCGTGTGAAGGTGATTCAGTTGAAGCACTCGCTTTGGCTGAGTCATCGATAACCTAATAATATTATCTTGTAAATAGATACATTAAGCATATCTTTATGATAAGAATGTATAAGTACTTAAATATATTATATGATCACAAACTTTGCACAAGGTTATTCTATTGAGTTGGAACTTTGGGTGCCTAATATTATTTTTAAATATGTAGGAAAAATATGCTGAAGTTGAAATAATAAAATGCATCCAATTTCCAAATGAAAATTTCTATTTGGAAAGAAAAATATTACAATATGAATGTTGAATAAATTATTATAGTAGTCCAATAAAAATTAACAATTCCAGTGACATATTTATGTTTATTATAAGACACCGACACCATGTAATATCTGCTTACGTAAGTTTACCGTTTTTTACAAATATCTGGGCGTAGAGAATGGAACATAAAATATAACAGTCACAAAAATCGTTTTCATAGAATTATGTTTATACCTACTGTATTTATTAGGAACATTTCGTAAAGAAAAATTATGGACTCCTACACCGCAAATACTTTATAGATGTACATGCAAAATATATTGCAATTTGCAATGTATTTCGAATAAATATAGATACACTAATTTTTTGTATTGCAGTATTTTGCTTGATCAGAGTAAATTTTAGTGAATACTCCATCTATACTAATGTATATACCTATATCTATACTTGTCCTTTCTTATAATAATAAAAAAGAGACAGTTCTTGTCATGCAAGTTTCTTTTGACTGACGTAAGCAATTCCAATTTTTTAGCAGAGATAAATTTATTTTTTGATGCTGAATTGCATTGCGAGTTTTTTAATGTGATTGGGAAATCTATACCTAGAAAACGTTATAAAAATATTTAAGATTTTATGAGACTTGTATTGTTTATTACATGGTTAAAGCTTTAAAGGGGATATTATTAATTCTTATTTACATTTCATAATTTTGCAATTTTAAAGTTAATTAGTTTTACTGTTTAATTTCATTTTGAGTTGGATGGAATCTGCTACTCTGAGAGCCAAACATTCATTGACATGCAATATCAAATATAATTACATATTTACAGGTTAGCAATATAATTTCTACGCTCTAGCTCCCCAACTGCAAAAAATACAGTATAACATGCAGATTTGAAGTATTTAGTAATGGCCGACATGTCATAGAGGTACATAACATTACTAAGGTATAACTAAAGAAATATTACATGGATTATGGGCTCTAAAACATAGATTTTCCTACAATGTGGACTTTGCTAGGATTTCACACAAAGAAAATATACTACTTTACTGACTATTTAAACACATGCTTTAATATATTATGGTACCACATGGAAGACAGAGCACCCCTTCGGTTACCAAATCATCTAGCTCTTATACTTTACCATAAAAATCTTATAATATATATTTTTATGGCACCTTTGATGGACATACAGTACAATGCTGTGTGTTAGTTTAGTACTTTATTATTCTACTTATCTCTGTTGTAAAGGTATGCAAATGTTAAATTCAATTGCGGTTTCTTTAACGCTGCTATTGTAACCAACATTTGTAACAGAACATTTATTTATTTGCTAGGGAAAATAGAAAGGTTCTTTTGAAAATCACATTTATTCCTCGTAACTCAGTTCTCAGTAACTGATAGTCAAGTGAAGTCATTTAACAAAAACGAGCTTTGTGAGACAGAAAATATTTTTTTCAACGATAATCTGCTGTGCCTAATTAAGCAACTAACAGAATTGTCATCTCCACTTCTGCAAGATTTCATATTTTGTCTCAAGTAAGTTTACTTTTGCTTAGCTAAGTGTTCATTGAATTGCTACCTTTCGTTGTAATTAGTTTTGGTTATTAACTGATATATGTACTGCATATGCCATATCCATCTATTTAGATTTTTCTAAAAATAAGCAAAGCATCCACCATATTTTTCAATATATGGAAATTATTGTCCGAATCAACTTTACTCAACTTTATAATATTTTCTATTTAGCTTCTTACTCTAGATGCTGAAATATAACCCATTGTTAATACACATCCCTGTTGAATGTTGTTTATCCATGTAGTATTCTTAAGGATGAATGGGAAACAGGTGCATTGCTGTTGTAATTTTCCTTGAGATCAAATTAAAATAAATATTGGGACTGACGTATTTTATTAAGTAATTTATATCCAATCAAAGTAAAATATTCAGCGGATTTTTAAAGAAAAAAAAAGTTGGTGCTTTTCCACTCTATGATGCGCGTTTCGCAAAGAAAGCATAGGTACCTTTTCGGTAATAATGAGGCTATCCATTAAGAATTAATAGCTTTTATTCATTACAATTGGCAAACCCTTGTGAAATAATGTGAAGCAGTATAATACGGTTCTGTCTAATTATAAACTCAGACGACTCAGAGTATACGCAATACGTACATATACGCACATATAAGTATTCAAAAAGCTTTTGTATGAAACGAAAATAGTTGTCTTAATTTACGTTATACACTTTATGGTTTGCGATTGCATGGTGTACATTATATATGTAAAATTAGCAATTGCTTCACTGCTAAAATGATTCATCAAATACTATATCGTAGATTTAACTAAGGTATATCTGTAAATAGTGATGTACTTGTTATTTGGGTAAGAGAACATGTACATAAATAGTAATGCAGTTTCCTCCTCACTTACTTCATTTCAATGCATTACTAGAACAGGAAGAGATGAAATATTTGCGTGAAAAATGGTAAAAGTAAATTCCCACGAGATTTCCTCCAGAATTACAATATTGTAAGAAGGGATATATTAGTAGTATTACATGCGCTATTCCAGTAAATTTTAAACAACTAAAATAATATAATAAGTTTTAAGTGGAGCTAAAATAATAATAAGTGGAGCTACCGGCTTGCTAACCGGCAACTTCCTTTATTAAGCAATCTTTAAAAAGGAAGGCAGTGATATAATAAATTCTATTCCAATTAGCTAACAGGAAGGTTACAGAAAACTTACAGGAAAAGGAACCGCTTGCGCTTGGCTTTAGCTTTCGCACTAATATTTGTTTTATTCTCCTTTAAATGAACGTTGCTATGCACATTTTCACCTTATTACTCAAGAAATAAATAGTTAGAATAGATAATATATATATATATATAGATAATATAACATTTACTACTATTTGTATGAGTACTTCCTTCCAAGCATACATGAAACTTTGCCTTTAATATGTAGTACAGCCACAATCTTTGCAAAGAGTATAATGTAAAAGATTTCATTATTAGCATTGGTACTAAAATGGGTGTATTCAGATAAATATACATCTTGTCAATTGGTTACAGTTTACGTCATAATTCGCATAATTTATTTAACCTAAAATATGATTTAATCAATTTATACCGAATTTGTGAATTTATCTGAGCATAGTTTTCATAATATGGTGAATATTAAGACAAAAATGCATGAAGAAATGCGACGACCCCCATATTAATGCAATAGTTAGCGTGAGCTGTATGACCGAGCTTTACTCTTCATGTAAAATACCATTGTCAAATCTTTCCGTTATAACTTAACACCAACTTGATACTATTGATTCACCAGATTAGGTACTAGTAAATCCATATTCATACATTTTAGATTTAGTTTATATGGACAGAAATATTTCCAAATGATAACTGTGAAGTTATACTACAGCCTACGTGAGTTCGGCAGCACTTGGCTACTCCCTCCCATGTAAATCCATAATTATGATTAGCTTGTGAAAACCGTGTAATTGAACTCTTTGTTTAACATAAATATATGCTTCTGTTATAATTAAAGTTAATTTTTTAAAGTACGGTGTGCAAGTTGACGCTGTTAATTGAGCACCTTAAAATACTGTTTATGAAAAAAATGCAACTTCGGCACCAAAGATTGCCATAATATTAAATATGCATGCATATTAAATATTGTGTGCTGATTTCGTAGATAAATACGAATTAGAATGAATATTATATTAATTATCAATTATATTATTATATTAATTATTATTAAATATTACATTATATTAATTAATTATATTAATTGTCTGAATTCATACGCTACGCACGTATAATTTGTAAGAACTAGCACGTTAATGTACGAGTGTGTAAAATGCATGGTGACTCATTTAGCACTCATTTCTTTACAGCGATAATAGTAAAGGAGAGCTCCTTTATTTAGCTTTGGTAATATAGCTACATTTTTACCGATTTTTGACAATTTACCTTATTTGTTTCAACTATCGCAGAATAATTCACAGGCGAATCTCCTACTATTTGCCCTGGTCAGTCTCATCCTCATCCGCACCTCATGCAATTTTAGATCAGCCCATTACATAGTTTGTGCTTATTCGAATCGAATGGTGTGTACTGTGTACAAAGCACATATTATACGCCTTAAATTCCAATATAAATCTCATCGTCTGTAAGCAAAGGACAAATTAAAACGTCACGTGTGTATCCAACCAATGATCCAAAGTCCACTCTGATACAGTAGTAAGCTGGAAGTAGTAATAACCTTATGGACAATTATTATCATAATAATATTATGGTAACACTCAGATATGTATAAATATAGCAAAGTATATAGAAATGATATCTGTCATTCGCTTCTCACGCCAGTTGGCAGTTGAAGTTGGACTTTATGATGAATTAGTCGAAAGTCGAAGTATATTAAAAGTATAAATATATTTTGTAATTGGTAATATATATTTTTGTACCTATTCAATTCATGGTTTACATTAATTGCATTATTTTCTTATTCATTTAGGAAATCGCCTTGCCTGTGAACGATCAAGAGAGCAAAGTGGATGAAAGTAAAGGAGGGTTCCCCCCATTGATGTTATTTATCTGTCAAGACGAACAAAATTAGTTAACAGTAAAGATGCTAGCTGAAAAATTAAGACTCTTATTGCCAATGGCAGGGCAATTTATTCGACGACGCCCAGCTTTTCAAAAGGTATTTCGTGATTCCTTCACGTTAACAAATCAAAAAAGTAAACGTTTTCTACTTATTAATATAATTTAATAGACTTAATTTGAAGAATTGTATTGTATTGTTATTTATTAATATATTTATTATAACTGTATCTGTGAAATTCATGTTCCATTTATTCTCGGTTTATATTTTGTCTGATTTTTGGTACAGGGATATTATTTGAATAACGGTAAAGGATAATTTATTTTCGTACAAGGTTATTAATTCAGTAAATGTGATACTTTTGGGATGTTTCAGGCTCTAACACCGCTAATGATCCTTCATAGTATGTCGCCCGTAAGCCAAACTCAAAATCGAACTCTGACGACCAAAGCGCTATCAAAAAGCATAGCGCTGGTGAGTAATTCATCAAAAGAAATTGTCACAACCTCAGGGAATCCTTTTAAACTTCAATCCGGAGGAGGAAATGATGGCAGACCTTTGACAGTTCTGCTTTGTTGGCTCATGTCCAACAAAAAGCACGTTATGAAATACGCTCAGTTTTATTTGGATCAAGGCTTCGATGTTCTCACTGTTCAGATCACTCCTTGGCAGCTCCTGTGGCCCGTCAGTGGAACTCAGGTGCAGATAATAAAATAAAATAATACAATATAATGATAGTAGATGTTATTAGAATTCAAACCACTAGATCCACATAATATTATCGAAGGGAAAAATTCCACAATCTGTTATTTACCTAATTTGCTTACTTTTATTTATATATTTGGTTATTAATTTGTGTTGCAGTTGGTGGCCAAAGATATTTTATCCTTTATGAATCTGAACGAGAAATACAACACAACTATTCTTCACGGATTCTCTGTCGGCGGCTACCTTTGGGGTGAAGTACTTAACATGATGCAGCAAGACCTTAACAAATATCAACCAGCTATTGATCGAATTGTTGGCCAAATTTGGGACAGTGTTGTTGACTTTGAAGGCATTCCCACTGGCTTGCCGAGAGCCGTTTTCCCAAATAATGCCGTCCTAAGATCTAGTCTGGAAAAATATGTCACGTAAGTAATTATTTTAAAGATTTCTAAATAAGCGAAGTAGGTACCTGTAATTCAGTGGTTGTCTTCAGATCTTGCAATTATTTTGACATCATAATTAGGAAAAAAAAATGAAAAAATAGATTGCAATACAAAATATTGAAGTTGCGATAAACCAATTTACTATTTCATGCACTCGTAAAGTTTAGTTTATTTACTAATCTTTTTGTCTGGTTTGTTTAAAATTGACTAATAAATAAATTAATGGTACTCTTCTAATTTTAGCCTTAACGCACTGTAAATATTATGTGTAAGTAATATGGAAATATACATTTGAAAGCATTTAGTATTAAATAGCTCATGAAAATGGAATATGGTTTAGATAATGCATAGTGAGTAATATGGGGGGGGGCATGACTTTAAAATGAGAGATGCCATAATATTATTTAAATATTAAAATTTATATTTAGATACCACATGGCCAAATTCCACGAACCAGCTACAAAACATTATTTGCAGTCCAGCAAAATGTACCATTATACGATCGTGAAGGCACCCTCATTATTTCTATGCTCCTTAGATGATCCTGTTGGCAGCATTGAAGGAATCAAAAGAGTAACAGATAAATGGGAAGCTTCAGGAATGGATGTAAGAAAACTGATATTTTATTAGTTAAATACATTATTATTGTGCATGGTTACATAATACTTACACTGTATGTGCTTACAAATCAGATTTGTTATTAGGAACAAATTAATTAAAACGTACTTAAATACTAGGTTTTTATAAAAGCCTGGAAAAGTTCACCTCATGTCAGTCACCTACATCACCATCCTGAGGAGTACAAGCAACAAATGAAAGCATTCCTGGAAAAATTAGGCTTAGTGCCACATCCCGAGAAATTTCTATTGCAAAAAGCAAAAGCTGTTGGTTAGATAAATAAATCTTATTCAATTTTAAAATTTAGAGTAGTCGTATTAATTTCTCATTAGGGCTTAGGGATACAAAATCTGCTATAGCAATACCTTACGTTGCGCGTGAAGAGTATTGATGGGCAGAAAGACCCAGTTTTATAACATCAGAACTAATGAGAACAATACGAACTAATAATTATGTAATTATTAAGGAGGCACTACAAACACAGCGTACCACTCTTTGTAATATAGAACTAATAAGCAATTATAATTTCTTTACATGAGATTTCGATAATTAAAATGAGATATGTACGGCAACATATACCAGAAATAAATGTAACGTGGAGGGACGATTTATCAGGAAATATTGTTATTGTAAGAATTTAGGCTAATACAGAGATTCCTTACAAACAGTATGGCTATTTTATATGTAATTTATCATTGCATTATGATATGAACTGCTAGATTCAACTTTCCTAATTTAAACAAAGCAGTGCAGTATAGAACACTACTTATAAAATTCTAATACTGTTTGTAAAGATTCACTCTGATGGTTAACATATGTTTGTATAAATAATTCGAATTATTTAAAATGGTATTACACAATTTACTCACACAAAAGAAAACTGAAGTAAGGGATGACATGACAAAATAAAACAGCTTTGCATTTATCTATTAATATTCAATTGTTAGTAAATCGTGACGTAATTGATTTGATTTGTTTATACTGAAAATGTATAATCAAGTGAGTACTTCTAAAATTTAGCTTTGGCATAAAGAAAACAGACTTCATGCACAACATGATAATTAATGGATAAAAATAGGTAAGGCGTATTTAAGTCTCTTTGCTCTCCATCGTTGATATTTACTTGCAGTTCAGTTCACCGTTTGTTCTTCACCGCCTCACGATGAATCAATTTCTGCAAATAGACACCGGCTTCCATATTCTTCAATTCCGTCATTCTGTTCAATTGCTCTTGGATCTTGGCTGGACCAACATGAGAGACAAGCGAATGGAGAATGGTTTTAATCGTTTTCAGCGGAGTGTTGTCTTTCCCTTGAAATGACCCAAACGGATGAACCTTCATGAAATCATGAAATGCGCAAAGAATGGCTTCTAACTGCCATTCATAATTCCCATTTTCGGCCCATATTCCCATCTGCTTAAGTAACTTCCACAAACATTTCATCACTAGATCCATAATTCGGCTTGAGGAGCCAGGCACCAGAGACTCATTCATCAACCGGATGAGCGCACTAAAATTATTGAAAAACAATTTACAAATTATTTTACTTAAATAATACAATATGCACGAAAATAATGAAAATGTCCAGTCAATCTTACCAAATAGTGGCGTTAGGGTCGGACTTTTCGATAATACGAACGACAAGGACATTGATGTTTTTAACAATGGCAGTATGATCCTGCAGGACGATAAGATTTGGCTCAGTTATCAAAAACAGCAAATGGTATATCAACTCGTGAATTATTTCTTTGCTTGCTCTAGAAGCAAGATTGGCGTTCTTGTATATCTGCAAAAAGCAACAATTATTAAATTCTGAATTTTATGCAACTGTAGTTAAGGATAAACACAGTGTAGAATGTCAATCACCAACCGAAGTAACTGTTTGCAGGCTACAACGGAAAAATTTATTAATTTCCGAATGTCTTTCTTCATAGTGTGCGCTGAGATGCGGTTGCAAACGACGGAACTGCAAGGTCACCATGGCTAAAAGATTGTCCACTCGCGTAATCATTATCTATACAAGAAAAGAAGACTGTTAGATTTTGCAATGAGTAGAAGAGTAAACGTTTAATATGTTATAGAGCCAAACATAAAAAAACAAATTGCATCAGTGTAAGTGGTGTTATGTATTAGTAGCATAAAGCTGTATCCAGTGCAGTTTTAGATATGGATAGCTCTACGGACAAACAAAATAATAAATTAGCAAAGAAGCGGATGTTATATGAACCTCATGTACATTAGAAACCTCCGGATCTGCTATCATCGCATCTAATTGCACCAAAGCTTCCATTGCTACTCTCAGGTCCAAGCTGCTAACTTGGGATACCACTAAATCAATACTCTGTGTAGCGCGGGAAGAGTATTGGTTGGAGCACAGGTCAACTTTTAATACATTTGAACCTAAGGGGAATCTGCAAGTCACATAACCAATTTTTTCAATAACACAATTAAATATAATTATATCTTAAAATTAATTGAACAATTGAATATGCAAACACATATTATTACGTAGATCGCATATATTATATATACATATATTATATTGTCTTATATTTACCGTCGAGAGGGAAGGGTGACTGGAGCTTCATACTTTAAGTAATCAGTATTTGTGTCATAAAGTTGTAATTCCGGGATTGGTTCATTGTCTTCAGGTCCAAACATGTTATCAATTGCCTCGAAATCTATACGGTACTTCTCGGGAAGCAATTGGGTTCTGTGATCAAACAAAAATGACATTAAATTCGTTACCTGTTAAATCACTATATAGCTGTTAAATAACAACATCACAAAAATTTACCGTGTCGGTTGAACTGTCAAAGGGTGGTAGTTATGTTCTGGGATTGGTTCCGGTTCTTCAGGGGTAATCACAACGTCCATTTCATTTTCGGAGTTCTGACTGCTGTTCAAGCCGAGGGAATTATTGACTGCTGCTGAGGGCCCAGCGTTGCCAATGATAAGTGTCTGATTGTTAGCAGAGTACCGATTCTGAGTGGAAGGTCGGGACTTCTGAGCACGCTTAATTCGTTCTTCCAAGAGTGATTGATCCTTATCCGCTAGCTAATTGTTCAAAGTTGGATATTAATTAATTTCTTATCTTGCTATTGCATTAGTTTAAATAACATGTAAGGACAATAATAATATTAAGTACCATTCCAATCATGCGGTAAACTTTATCTCCTTCTCTAAAGTACACCTGGACAACAGCATTTAATGCCGCGTTTCGAACTGAGTTATCACGGTCTGATATTTGTTTCGCAATTTCTTTCAAAATTGCCGAAGGATTTGGCATAAGGATCTCCATGCCCATTTCACTAATCATGTTTGACATTTCCTCTAAGCATTCGGCACGTTGCCTAGCATTCTTAGACTTTAAACCATCGAGCACGAACATGAATACTTTTGTCGGTAAGTACACAGAGCAATAGTCATAGACTATTTTGTGGACCTGATTTCGAACAGCGTCCTTTGGATCTCCAATCTAGTAAAAATAAATGAAAATTTACATATTGAAATATTACACAATTATACAATACACATTTGTACAATTCCAACGAATAGGCTTTAACATACTTTCAATAGCAGATAAGGAAGAAATGAATTGGCCTCAATATCTGGCATTATGTAGCCTTGCATACCAAGGGAGGATATTACTAACTGAATGTAGTCCAAGCTTCGAATCAACACAGACGGGTTGGTATCAAAGAATCTAATCGTGAACCATTTTAAAATTAGATCCCAGTTTGCCATAGTACCATCAAGCCCATAGGTCAGTTCCTGCAAATGGAAACAACAAATATAGTGCAATGCAAAATGGTTTAAAATATATAAGGTATGTAATAGCATTTCTATTTCGTGTTAGTTCTTTAAAACAAAGCTTACGTCGTTAAGAGTATCGATAGCTTTTAAGTGCATTTTAAAATCCGCATGAAACATATTGGCGATCAGGTTCTTCCCAATTCCAGCAGCAGTCATTTGATCTTTAAGTAACTCGATAAATTCTTCTCGCGGTGTTGTGAAGTTCCAGCGCAAAACTTTCAATTTGTTTTCGTCCGAGATGCGCTGCTGCTTCAACATATTGGAGACAAGATTCCGTCCGCTGCTGGTCTCCTCCGCATTCTTTTTTGATGTAGGACTTGTAATCTGGTTAATCAAACGCTAATTAGTAAAAAATCGAATAGATACCTCAAGCAATTGCTAAGGGATTTTGATCCAATGCTCCAATTTACCTTAGTTCTACTGGGTTGCGCTCGAGCAATTTTTGATTTACTTCCACCATTACACGTGGACCCAACACTTTCGCCAGATGAACTGGCACTTGCTGGTTTCAGAGATCCATTAGAAGCACTTTTTGCCGCAGGCTTTCCTTTAGCCGCTGCTGGGGGCGCTGCAGGTTTTGCAGGTAAAAGAGGACGAGCCTTATCCAGTAGTCCTTGGACAACCGTTTTTGAGGATGGCTGTGATCAGAGAAGAGACAAAAACAATCAATTAAAGCTACAATAATCTTTTTACATATCATATCATATCATACATATTTACATTTTACATAATCTTTTTACATTGGATAAATAGTATAGATTATGTAGGTGGGTACCTTAAGTGAGCCTGCTTTGCGTAACATACTGTCATATCCGAGATGGAGCATGAAAGGCAAAACAGCATCGTTAGCACTACGACGAACCTCTGGATTTCTGTCCTCTACTGAAGTGTACAGATAAGGTATACATGCCAGCAGTTCCTCTTTATTCACCGTTTTCACTGTAATGAAAATATTAATTACGACACAAAAAAATATGGCAATAGACTGATTAGAAGTTAATTTAGTTGGTAACACATACTGTTTGGCAATTTTTGACTGAGCCAGTTGAAGAGTTCCGAACGCTGAAATGGATTGCCCGACTTCAAACAATCGGCTATCATTTCTCCTTGGAAGTACTCGTTCAGTCCACAAGCGTCTCCCCAAGCGTCAATACATCCAAGGGCGTTGGCTCGATGGGCAACCTAAAATTGGAATTAGTCCAATTAGAAAAACAATTATTAGATATATTTAAATATATATTTATCTATATTTAAATCATATGTAAATTTACTATGCTGCAGTCACCCTTTATTTAAATCACAAACTAGTATTTCAAGTAGAATTAATTTAATATTTAATGACAATTATAGCATCATATAATTACTTACTTTGCTATCCGCGAGTGCGTGTAACATCACTGGGAATAACAGAGGAATGAACTGTCTTCCTTGACGCCCTAAAGCGGGGCCTAATGTCTGACATAGCGCTAAAGAGGTCGATGCTAAGTTTCGATTTGAATCTTGCATACGTTGAGCCAAAGCAGTGGGCAAGTCCCCTAAATTCGGAGAAATACTTTTGTATCTTCGAACGATTTCGAGGACTTTGGAAATACCATCGTCCCTTGCTCTCCAATTTTTGTCACTTAGCTCATTGAGCAATTGCGGAGTGATCAACTCGGAAATGTCAACAGGTTTGTCTGCTGCATCTCCTTGGGCGGTAACTTCATCTTTGTCCTCTTCTACTTCGACATCTTTAAGATCTTCAACACTAGGGGTTTGTGCCACCTTTCCTCCTCCGCCTCTTACTCCACTTCCAGGAGGAGTGCCAGGTTTCTTTGCAGCAGCTGGCTTCTTGGCGACTGATGCGGTAGATGGCTTTTTTGTCACGGATGCGCTCGACGAATCAGATCGAATGCTTGTCGATGATTTACTCGACCTGGCAGCTACTACTTTAGGGGCTGTGATAACAGCCTTTTCACAAAACTCCTTAATCTATAAATAAATATGTAAATAAATATGTAAATAAATATGTAAATATGTAAATAAATATGTAAATAATAACCTGTTTAAAAAAGTGAGATGCAAAAGAAAAGCATTTGTCTGTATTAGGTATCATTTTAAAAATACTCACCTTTTGCAACTTAATAGGTTCGATATCTTGGAGGAAAGGCTGAAGAGGCTTCTCCCCAATAGATTTCATTGCAACTCCTAAAGCTTCAGCCGCTGAGTCTCTTACATTCGGATCTGCGTAATTCAGTTTGTTTACCCATGTAATAAATGTATTTAACAGTAGGAATTATACTATGCACTATGCAGCCACATCAATTATATAAAATATTAATACCTGACTCGTTGAGATTTCCTAAAATGGCGGTGAAATATGGCTTCATTAGTTTTTTATCGGACATTATTTTAATGGGCGTTTTTGCGAAGTTTCTTGCTAGGAACAGAAGGGTTTCTTGTTTAACTGCTGGATTCTTTCCACCGAGAGCAGCTACTGCGTCCTCTTGTATAGCCTCTAAATTTGTCTGCCATGAAGAATAAGAACCGCACGTCAACAATAAAATTGTTTCAGTTAGCACATATTTTATAAACAAAATGAATTGTTCTGAGCTACTTACCGCAAAGAAGCATGCATCACTAGCATCACGGAGAGCTGTGACAACATTGGCCTTCTTTTCCTTAAATTTTTCAAAGATGGTCTGCAAACAGGAAGCGGCATATGGCGAAAATTTCTTTTTCAATCCATTAGCAAGACCTGCAATGTTCTTTCCAGCCAGTGCGACGACAACAACATTGGAATCCTTTGCAAGGATGTGCTTTAATTTACGGACAAGATCGGCATAATCTCCTGGCTCCAATTTAGGGTTAGCCAACAACGTCTCCAGGGCTTCCATAGCCTCCTTTCTCTCTTGCCATTTCTTCGCGTCACACTTCTCATAAAAATCTTTTGGTAATTTTGATAATATGTCCACCGGGTCGAGTAAATCATATGGGTCAATAGGTGGAGAGTCGTCTTCAACCGCAGCTTCTTCTTCTGTAACATTTAAAAAAGCATAAAAGTTAAAACACATCACACAGAGAAGTATATTAATTAGGATTACAGTGTTACACATATGTTCAAACAACACTTAAACGGTCAAGTTCCATATATTCCATATGATAAGTGTATGCTGTATAATAAAAACGGATTTAACGTTCACTAAAAATTAGCACGTGCTAAAAGTGAGGTGAGGGTAAAGCACTCTATTTGCATATTTATTTTTTAAAGTACTTAAAAAATTACCTCCAATGAGTTTATTGCCACTACAGGCGGCCTTGTGAATTTCTGAAGGATGTTTATACCGACTGAAACTATTTTCAGAAGAGGATACTGATACAGTCGGTAGTTGTGTGATGTGTAATCTGTGATACAATGCGTGCAATTCGCAAAGTGGAAACAAATGTACAAATTGAGCAAAGAATTTACATGTGTGATATCAGAAACACTATTTACATATGTATACGTTTCCTGTACTACTGTGTATGCTCGTATACTGCACAATTTACAATTAGATGACCACTGCGAAACTGTATTTGACGGAGAAAAAGTATTTGGAGATAAAAGAGTACAAAACAGAGAAACATGGAAAGTAATTGCAATGGCAATGTAGATGTAGGAGCTGTACATAATACAATAGTTGGCATGTTATCATTATTATATTAAGCATAATATACCTAATCTAACTAATCTTGCATCGTTAATTTCATTCCTCACCTCATGGTCATCAGCAATCGAAATGGCTCTGAGGTGATTGACTCGTTATTTACATTACCTTGTGATGGAAAATAATATATAATTTATAATATAATAATATATATACCCTCTAATGTGGCTTCATCAGCAGCCTTGACGTGTAATAGTTTATGGCAGGGTACATTGTCCGTTCAAGTTGCATTACTTTACGAGTCCAACATCTGTGCGTATAAAGTAGGTCAGCCTCAGCCAGCAGACTTCTACTTAAAGCACCGAGTCGATGCGCAAAGCAAGTCAGTGCAAGGGGAACAAAAGGTGGCATCGGAATACCTAGTCCATTTTACTTTCGTTCGTTATCCAACTAACACCAGAGCGTGCAGGCAGAGAATCCATACATTTTACTGCGTAGTTAAAATTAAATCTTCTGCCACCCTGAAAAACTTCCGAAAAAGTTATTCCATAAAGGAAATATCCAGTTACCAACCTTAGCGAAGTTTATTTTGAAACAATGAGTTCTCACAAGAAAGTTCCAGAAAAGTTAGAAGACGTGACATTAGAGTGGCTCAACACCGTTCTCCACCCACAGGGAATTAAGGTACTCAACTTCAAATGGGCTGGAGAAGCGATGGACGGCCGAGGATGTTTGAGCAGCATTGAGAGGCTCAAGCTACAAGTAAGTCACACGAACGCCAACGAATTACCAAACCTGCCCGACGAACAAGAATTAAGTTTGATCATTAAAACACTGCCAAAAAATTCGCAAGCAGCCGAATTTGCCGTGGGTGCAGGTTTTTGTTCACGGGAAGTAAGAATGTACACCCAAGTATTTCCAGACATGGAAAACTTTATCAAATGTCGGTCAGCTTCCCCCGATATTCAATTCCATCATCCAAAGTGCTACTATGGTGCTGAGGAAGGCTCTGAAAAAGACTACAAGTATATCCTCATTCTAGAAGACATGATTGCATCCAACTACGTATACTGGGACGAAGGACAAGCAAAGGATCTGTCATGGCCCTACGCGTCCGCAGTTGTAAGGCAGCTTGCACTCTTACACGGAGTTACAATGGCCTACAAACTGACAGAGAACATTTCTTCATACATCGAAAAGTATCCATTTTTAATGAATTTTTCCGACTATAATCCGGCAATGCAACAATACATTGACGGCGGCTTTAAAAGGGTATACGAAATGTTTAGAGAAGACGGAGTGGAAACAATGCCCGAAGGACTCATGCAGCAATTACAACTACTTGATAGAAATTCATTCGCGATCGTATCAACCCTAACTCCAACCGAAACAACTGTCTCATGTGTACGGCACTCTGATTTACATACAAATAATCTTATGTTCCAACAGGACTCTGCCACTGTTCATGCCAACATCCTTGACTTTCAGGTAATGTAGAACATGTTAATTTTTGAAAATTGACTTGCCTTTCCTTCATCTTTTATATTATTGATGTTTAATGAAAATTACAGGCGTGTGCATGGGGAACACCGATGGCAGATTTGGCTTTCTTTTTGTTCCTGACCAGTGATCCCTCGATACCAACAGTTCAAATGACAACAGTATTAGAATTCTACTACCAAGTATTTACGGAAGTCCTGACCGCCTTAAACGTGGACATTGGCTACACTCTGGAGCAAATGAGAAATGATTTTCGTCATAGTGCCCTCACCGCAATTCTCCATATCATTTCAGGGGCACCAGGTTGGACATTTGGCCCCGGTACAGGTGAAGAGACAAAAAGACGATTCAAGAGTGCAGTGCAGTTTGCCTACGAAGAAGGTTTGCTCGCTTGGCCACAGACAACGTCGCACACTACTATGCCCACATCGGCTACACCTACACCTACACCAAAACTATCCTAAATAAAGTATGCAACTAACTAAGTACCTACTGGCTGCGGCTGGATGTGCACACGTTAGGACGAAGACGAAGCCATCGACCCAACCACAATCCCAACTACAAATATACTTAATAATGTACATTAAATTAATTAGGTTCTACAAACAAATAAGTAAGGCAAGATATACATTCACCTTTTTAATCATGTAGATTTACAATAGAATAGCAGCCAGGTGCTTCTTTCTATCTAGCCTAAAGTTTGGAACACGACCATTGACAGGTGGTAGTGGTAAGCCATTGACTTTACATTTTCCTTGTTACATTATAATACATGAATAAGAATCATTGGACAACTACAAGAGGATAAAAGAGCAGCCTACGCAAGATATTATCGTTACTTTATCCCAGCCCATTGCTATATTCCCTAATCTTGTTTCTAACTCAAATGCTAGCAAAGGGCCATTCTCTATGTCTATAATAGTATTACACATTACACAATGTACAACGATGACCATATTATATTATCCAACTTCCACCACCACTATATTGTATACAAAGCATAATAACATACCTAAGCAATTTTTAAACTGTTCCCAAATATCATCGCCAACACTACAGTAGGTCATGTCATATAGCACTAATACAATATCTCTATTACACAACCCATAATGCAAATTGAATAAAACAAACCATGAGCTCCCTCGAGCACCACAGTGCCAACCTAGATTCACCTAGACGAGAATCTATTGCTATGTAATTTATTACAGCACAGCGGAACATTATTCGATTGGAAGAAAATGCTCGTTGAAAGTTGCTTCAGATTCTTACGCAAACAATTGGTTATAACTAATACTGTGGAAGTTGTGTATGAACATCAATTTACTTATTTTACAGTTACATGTACAGCTGTCTATGTTTTTGGGTAAAATGCCTTATTACTTTACTTGATACCTACACAGTTTTAGTAAATCACTTCAGTAAGTGAAAAGTGGTAATTGCAGAAAATCATTCAAGAATTTAAAAACATGCGTACAAAATGTAAGCAAATGCAAAAATAAATGTAAAATCAGGAATGATACCAATTGTGATATAATGTAAATGGGTATTCCATAAAAAGTAATTATCAAAAGTTTTGAAATAAATGGTGTCAGTATTACAAAAATGAAGGATTTTGCAGAAAATTTACCATTCTTAGCGATCAAGGGTCTGATAGTCAAAATATTGCACTCATTCTATATTGACTAGCCTTAGCCTTATTACTAGGGTGTAAGTAAGGTATAAATTAAATAATCGTTCGCACTATATATACATATGCGTCTACCTACACTATTGTTATTTTTTATTTGACTCCAGCCTTCAGAACCAAACTTATCTACACACTAACTAGTTGAGTGAATAGTATAATCAATGCATTCTAACCTTCACCAGCCTCACCGCCGTCTTCTGCAGCAACCCTTTCTTGCTTTGCTTGCTGAGATCGCAAATACCGCTCTCGTTTTGGTTTTTCATTGCCCATTTTACTAAACTCACTCTCTAATTCTTGTATCTAAAAAATAAAAATATAATACATTTTAATTTCAATGAAACCGGTTTCTACTTTCCAACATTTCTTAACAATAGTAGACATAAAATAAAGTTTAATATTGAGCTTTGTTGTTATTGCTTAGAAGAAATTGACATCAGTATAAAAAACAAGACAACAATAATAAAGTCAACTATTTACATGTTTACAGTATTTAAATTAAATAATACAAAATGACATCAAAATGTTTACCACGACAGGCTTTAAAGATGATAACAAGGTTTTAAGGGAAGCGCCCATCCAGCGGTATAGTTCCACAATTAATTTCTTAGTTTCATCTCTGACGTTCTTATCTCTGTCTTCGGACAAAGGAGAAAATTTCTTAATAAGCGGTTTTAAATTAATCACTTTATCTCCAAACTCTCTGCAAATTATAAATACACAACATATTAGCTCATGCAATATGTATATTCAACATTTATATTTTAATTTTATGTACACTACTAAAAATAAAAATAGAACTTACTTAATACACTGGTTAAGGATGGCAATACACCCGGAAACAACTTTAGGATTTTTCTGTTCCATCCCCTTCATAAGTTCTTCTTGGACAGCCTCAAACTTCTCAATCTCGACGCACATAAGAGTTATATTCGCAGCTAACAGTTTACTTTGAGCCTTAGAAGCGATTATACATTTAGCGACGACACCTGACATGACCTCGGCGACAATTCTGCCAGCGCAGTGAGCATTTTCAATAAAGAAGAGGGTGACCTCCAATGCTTTTTCCAATGCGGCAGCGTTAGAGTCAAGGGGAAATTTCCTTATCATCCCACTGTACTTGTTCCACTCTGGAGATTTTTCATCGTCAATTTTTTTCAAAATTTTCATTAAGTCTTCATATCCCGCCACGCGAGCCTTCCAATTCTGCAAAAACAAATAAAAGACAAGTAATGATTAGTGACAACTGAGTAAATTGAATAATGTTGAATCAGTAATCATTGATCGTTGATAATATTGCAATAAAAGTGTGCCAAAACAGTCAGTAAGTCTTTGTCCGTTGCTTTTCGTTATTGTCGGTCATCGTTGTGAAGTAAAAATGACTAAGAAAATTGCTTACCTTATGCGTGCATTTTTCCTCCAGTGGCAACTTGGAGTAATCAACTTCGTCCTCCGTCGCCATCGTGGGGCACAAATGACGACAAAATTTGGTTTGCACAAGTTTTCCGAATTAAAAAATAATAAAAATCGATACTAACACCGATATCTGCTCTTCTCTGCCTGCAAGTTGCTGCTGGACTGACTGAGCGAACGAAGAAAACGAACTACAGTTCGTTCGTTGTGTTGTACGGACGGAGAACTTGCTGCAGGAGAATTTAGCCGTTGACTGTCATCCTATATCGTTCGTTGATTCCTTCCACCAACATAACAGCAGAACAGCAAAGCAAAACCAAACCAACACAAGAGAAGTCTGCCTCTGCCTGCGCTCTTTTTATTTGCCTTCCCGCTAACCCTTCAGATTTATTCACATGCGCCATGGTTACCCCGGCACGCCTATTACGCTGAGCTTTATTCAGGTCTTCGAACTTCGCCAAAAAGCAACGAAGGCAAAGGTAGGCAACTGACAGGTAAACTGCGAATATGCATGTAAATAGTATCTACTACATTCTAAGTACACTACTATATGCACACACGTACTTATATATTGTGTAGTATATAATATATATAGTACCATCACTATATAGTACTGATATTATATTGTGTAGTATATTATGTATTATATGCATGTATTTCGCCCTACCTCTTCTACGTATAAAAATACACAGGCATGTATGCGGCTATTTTGGCATCAAATAAAATCCAGAGCCAGAGTATCCTTATAGCGATACACATAATTTTACTACTACTTATTATAGAATAAATAAAATATAATAATAATGCAATCAAAGACGCGCGACATCATATTAACTTGGCATAATTCATAGTTGATAGTAATGCTGGTATGTAACATCCAATAGATTAAAAAGTAATAAAATGCCATGCCTAAATTCTAAATACAAAAAAGGTGAACAAAGTCAACAGGACAGGACGCTAGCCTCTGACAGAACTCACAGGCAGTTGTCGTTGTCATAAATATTCCGGTTCCGGAAACCATTTCATTATGACATAATGCAATCTAAATTATAAATTATGGTAGTTAATTCACAATTATTATGTTAGTTTTGGATTCATTGATACCGTAAATATTGTTTTACATCGTCATAAAGTCATACTAATTCATATTTTCATAATACACACTACAATAAAAACAAGGCTCAAGGTTTTGTTTATCATAACCCCGCTACTGTTGAGTATAATAAATAGGGATAAAAACAATTTTAATTTGGTGAGACGGGGCTCCCATTCATTCATAGTCTCAGTCTCATCCGTATCATCAATCAGTAACATTAACATTAGGTATTTAAGTATTGAGTATTGTGCGCATTGAAATGTTTAGAATTAGCTACTATAATAGTGATTTTAAATATGCTAATGATTTTTAATGCATGGTAATTGTTCAAATTTTGTTTGCTTTAAGACACTATTGCAGTTATGATAGGTAGTTTAGTGTCTGTCAACTGTACTGTACTATAGGTCGGTAGGTATTATAGACAGGTAATAGGTACCATTTAATTGAATTTCAACCTTCTATAGTACATTACCATATCGACATCGCCATCCATATTCTCAATAGCCCCGATAGTTAATTCTCTGCAGAAGACAAATATGCTCTAACAACCATTCCTGATAATTTCGAATTTCGAATGTTATATAATGTGCCAATGTTTGGGTGCTTATGTCACTTGCCACATTAGCCACTTGACCATTATGCTTTCCTCACACTTGTAGTATTTATCTTCTGCACAGATAAATAGATATTGTACATTTATAGAATTGGTGTATGGCCTGTATGGGCACTTAGGGATGTGGGGATCGATATGTACTTCTACAGTAGTCAACCCCACAATAACATAATAATTCTTATTCTTATTAAAAGTTGTTACCACATCCCATGTTAGTAGTTTCCTTATTCTACGTATTGTATTTCAGGATTTGTCTCATACTTATGTTTTTACAAAATATCTTTCTCATTCCAAATTACTACAAGCCAAGCGTACTATTGCCTTCAATTCATATTATTTATACTACATATATAACACTCTTTTAACTTATCCAGGTTAGTAAATAACAAGCCGTAAACCAAGACTTACTTTTACTTCACCCGGTAATTAGTGTCACTTACAGAATACATATTATCAAGGTACTTTTAAACTTGAAATACCAATTCAATTCAACCAACGAAATATAGTCTCACATGCATTGCGGTCCCGGTTCGGGTATTTAGGTATCATTTTCAATTCGTTGCGCTGTCTGCCCTGATAGTTGCTATTTATTTAATAGAAATATTTATTAGTATGGAGCATGAAACAATTTAATTTGCTAATACACTGTTGTACGTATTGCCTGTCGGACTTTTCTCGGCACACCTTTATTAGTGGGTAAGTGAGTAGCAAATATTTAACTGCAAACGGATGCATGCTAATGCCAAGTGTAAACTTGTTCTTTTATTAGGTCTTAAGATGAGAAGCATTTGCGTTCCACCATTAACAATTATTTTTATGTTAAAAGCACATTACATTCTTTCATGTCTTCTCACACATTCACAGTAAAACAAAAAAGGAAACAAAACCAGTCGAGGAGAGGATGAACTTGCAGACAGAGTGAAAGTGTCAACAACTGTACGCAGGGTTCCTTCCTCACACAATATCTTTTAGAATTTAATGGGTATTACAAAAATAGATTCTCATGTTTGTCAAAATAAATACGCTACCAAACCCGTGGGTCTTTTTTGCCTAAAGCCTCATTGGCAATGAATGAAACATTGGAAATTAAATCCTGATGAGACACCTCTATACAAATACAATATATGCTTTAGCATGATATACTTTTAAATATTACACTCTACTGTTGAATTCCTATCTATAAGTATGTCGTATGTACAAATATAAGATAGATTCTTTCCTGAATGAGCAAATACATACTTACACACAATTCAGGTAATATTTGTATATGTCCCTATAAAACTGGTATTTACGGATTTGAGTTTATGATTAAGTTTGGCACATAAATATATTTTAGTATGCAATTGGAATAGTTAAAAACATTAAGTAGCAGGGCTAAACTATAAAAAATACAATACAAGTTAAGATTCATGAGTGAAAAGTTACATATTTTCCTTTGGTGAGACAAGGTGCCAATTTTAATTAAAGAACACCTTAGTTGTCTATAATAATGCTGTCAAGTTGTCCACATACCCTATCATTACTCCCATTTTCTGTTGAAGTGCTTAATGGTTGATTTGCCTCCAATTACTGTTAAATAACATTATGTGGGATGCCAGATTGGATATATGTTTGGGCAAATTGAGTTATTCTACAGATAAAGAAGATAAAATGTAAAGCTCTATTGCAGACTGTAGTTTAGCTCAATGTTGTTAAATTAAAACTACATAACAGTAAATAGTAAATACTATAATGTTTTTATTTGTGAAATGCGTACTTAAAATGTTATTACTTTGTTTTTCATTATTATGCTTTTGAATTACTAAAGTAGTAATCTAGCAATTCATATTGAGTAAACCGGAAAAAAACTGAAAACGTGAGTGATTGAGTTAAAACTGACAAATACAAAATAATACTGTATTTCTCAATGAGCCCCTTTACATACTTTCATGTAAATACTAAAGCAATTACCACGTTAACCAAATACCAAATACCAAACATAAGCCTGGTATCTTTATTTAGGATTTACATTTGTAAACAATAATTTTAGCAAATCTCTGCAAATATTTACAATCGCTTCAAATTGGTTTATATCTATATAATAATGTAGAATAGATGATGACAACAAGACAACAAACATTCTTGTTAGATTATTACAGATGCCGAAGAGATAAACAATTTAATTTTTGTCCCTCTCCCAGAACGTAAATAGTACCTTTGGAGTTAATGTCTTTTTTATTACACACGTACACCTTTAGTGTTATGACATAGTGTAAATAGGCAATTAGGAGAGTGGAGTGCGAGTGGAAATGTGACAAAGATTGCCCTTGGACAGGGGCCATTAAGCATTATAATACCTAAATATCTGTACATGAGTCTGATGAATATTTTACTGCTTTTACCTTATAGCATTAGAAAAGTTCTCAGATCAGTAGAGAGCATAATATTATATCTGTAGTTGAAACGGATGCCGGGCGATGAAATCTCTTGTAATACTTAAGTTCCTGAATTTTATAATATTGTATTTATATCACGTAATAAATATGGACCCATACACGTAAATGGGACAGCAAAAAATCATACGATCATTCATACACAAGAATTGCCATCTGGGCACATCTTAAGTTATGTACATGTCCTTATAAGGTTTCATGTAACTACACTTAATGCCAGGATCAGGATTTAAGGAATGTGGATGCAGCTAATGTTTACCTTATTACCTTAACTATTACACCATTTTCCTACGCATTCATAGGTGTAGAACTTTCTTGTCAAAGATAGCGTTCTTGCATTTGGCCTCTTAATAATACGTACGATATTTGATAGTAATCACTGAAGAGTGTTAACATTGGGGACGTGTTTCTAGCTACACAAATGTGAATTGAGATTATTTACGTAAGTATCTATCATATTCAATGCTATATACATAGAAGTATATATACATGAACGTATCATATCATGAAAGCATGAAACTTTTAAATACAATGATATATTTGAACAGTAACTATTAACTATCCATTAATTTACAAAGTTAGAACGCAAAGTGTGATGTATGATATTTGAAAAATATGCGTGATACTTAAAGTTAAACTTAACTTAGTAATGAAAAATAAAAAAAAAATATTGAATTAGTACGTTTTGGCTGACCGCACTCAGAGAGAGAGAGAGAGTTATTTATAATACATGGCAATGCGCTAAGGTATGTAAACCTTAGCGTTTCTCATTTCCTAAAACCGAAACTGTCCATGTATTGTAAATGTTTTATATAATGCTCATAATCATTGTGAATGTACATCAAATATTTAGATAGATGATGAGACCCTATCACAATAGCGAAGTGTGATCCTATTAATATGTAGTAAAAACAGTTTTCCTAACTCAATACGTACTCTACATACTATGACCTATATATTAAATCTGAAAAGGATGGCACAAAGAAGTCAGCACTGATCGTAAAAAGGAACTACTTGGTAAAATAATAATGTATATTATTCAGCTGAGGTAATCAATCATCCATTGCATTGATATTATTGTACCGTCTCGTACGTACAAAAATAATTAATCTAATTACTACATATAGGTAGAGTAAGAGCAGATGACGTCCACCACTAAATATATATATTATGTATTCTGTCACACCGTACAACATGACGGGCATTAGATGTACAATAATGGATTTGCCCATTTCATGATCGTTGTTTGCAATTTTCATAGCGCTTAGCAAAAATTTGTATCTTCTTTACTAGAATCTTATTGGAACTCGAGAAAGTTACCATTTCATGGTTTGGTCCAAATTCATGTTGAAGTATACATAGAATTGAAAGATAATTTTACAAAATAAAGTAAAAATTGGAATGGACTGAAATGGAATTTTTGACTTTTTATTTGAAAATTAGCTATTGGCCACCTAAACCTCAGTGGAATTGGACAAAACAAAATAATTCGGTGGGAAATAAAAGATTAAGTACCTATTTATTCCTAACCGATACGTATATTGGCTACCTACTAACTACCGACAGTAACAGTACATATTATGTCCCTATTATATGACTTGTAGTCAATCCAAAAGCCCAATTCGTGAAATAAATAATATGCAGTCCACTGATTTCCATTGCTCTAATGAATTCTCTCGGCACTGGATTCCAAATAATACTATAACGTAATGGACAAGAAATCCGTTAATCCAGCGAAGTTTTGTAGCAAATATACCTAAATTAGGTACATACCTAAAGTCTTCCTGGCCAACCTTGCCATTGAATTTCATGTCATAAGCAACCTGAATTGGTCTGGTTGCTGGTCTGTTCTTTTTTGATGGCTAGTTATGTATAGTCAAGTATTTAAAGTATGCAATCAGATTTACAAGGGCCAAGGTTATCCAGTTATCCCTTTCTTTAGTTGCCTCGAGCAAATGTACAATTTAAAGTGTAGGTAAGCGAAATTGTATTATAAATACATTACATATTATTAGCTAGATTGGGATATGCTCTATTAAATGGAAAATCTCTTTTGCTTTCCATTCTCTAACGCAGCACTTTCAGTGAAGCGAATTGCTTCAATCTCAATCCCGTCCTCGCATCATCAGGGCAAGATTGAGATGTTATTAAAATTTAATGGTAGCACAGAGTCCAGAGTTAAATCTAAGAAACCAATTAAATCACGTAACTAATCTCAATGAAAAATGAAGCTGAACCATATGATGTGCAGTTGGGCTGTATAATTGGGATTAAATTGTTACATAATACATAAATGTATGTATGTAGTTGCTTATTACATTACGCATTTAGTCTATGTATTATAATATTATTCAGATGAATATTGTGTTTCAGTTCAGTTGTGTAAGTAGTAAAGTAGTATGTCTTAAAAAGCACATGGACAAATCTGGATTAATTTAGGTACCATACAATTCTACGTGCTGTCTGCGTTTTTATTTCACATTCACATACAGGGTAGACAGTCCGCGTGTATTATTCCAAATAAATATTTCTTATAGTACATGCACAGAGTAGTAAGGACACAGATTACAGAAAACACTTGTATACAGATATGCCACTTGTCTCGGATACTGCTTAACGTTTACATATCTATAATTCAATTTCAGTTAGTGGAATTACATTTTTAGTTGTGAGATACATAAAAGTAGCATAGTGTACACATATACAGATATATGAGTAGGTAATCTATTTATGTAGGTTTATGCGGCAGATAATAGTATAGCGTGGGTGATACTGTAAGTGTAGCAAAATATGTTACATTATTTCATTAAATCTCTTAGTTAAATATGTGACGACAAATTTTCTAATCGTTTCGTATAACAATATGCAGTGCTGTGCATATTTTTGACTCCGCTTTACTTTGCATAATGTAAATGCAAACATATAGGTATATTAAGCATAATAATGTAATCATATAAATAGTTTAATCCTTAATATCTGTAAATTAAAGCACGTAAACATTGACGATAACTATGTACATAAATGTATGAGCCACTAAATTGAAAAACATGTTTTTTAAAAGTAATCATATCATGTCTATGTGTTTTTGTATGGTACTATTGTAATGTGATCCGCAGTGATTAATAAAGGAAGGGATTGTGGCTTGGTTAATCTTTAATGATTCATGGTGTGCATACTGTGGAGTAGATAGTCCGTATTCTATTAAATTAACATTGACTGATTAAAGATGAAACATTTGCTGTGTTGTATACGTAGAGATTTAATGTGAGCGTATTAGCAGTGGTAATAGTAGGCAACCTTTTCTTACTTTCTACATCTCATGTAAGTACGGCCTTAACCCTACTTGAAATAAACCATTTTGGCAATGGGTGTCCAACTGTATCACCAACGGACATTATTCATAGTCTAAAACAAAAAACTGGACCGGTTCTGTTGATGAAAATAGTTTAAATGGCATATTAGAGACATTTATTACTAAATTCACACACAATCTCATATTATCCCATAGACGGGGTAATGTGAGATTCATATTTCCTACGTCAACACCTTTAAAACGATACCTCACTTGTCATATGTTTTTATTTAAAAAATGAGTGGGTGTGGCCAGAACTCCGTGGGGGTGTGGCCAGAACTCCGTGGGGGTGTAACCGATTTGGCTCAAAAACACTGACAAGATTACTTTTGGCCTCCTTTTACGAATTCTGAAAACATAATTGAAAAAGTTGACGCGTTCGAAAGTTAGACCGTGGACGCACACACAGACAAACGCACTAACAGACAGCAATACTCTTCTGAATATGTATCTGGCGATACATAATAAATACAATCTAAATCCATTTGCATATTATATATGATATGTACTGTAGCATCAGTATCTGACGCACTAAAGATAAGATAATTCTTCTCCAGCGTCTTATCTTTTTAAATGAGTAATCTGAATAAAGGAGGTATTTTAGTGGCACAGAATACTAGGTCTGTGTACGCTTATTCCATGAAGGATACCTTAATACCCACATAAATTCTAACCTACATGTGTTAAATCAAAATTACATTCGTAGATAAATAATTGTATGTATGCAGCACCTTTTTGTTCGCTATCCTCCCTCCAGTATTTTATTTGTTTGCCGTATTTAGTGTGAGGGAATTAATCAAGTTAGCAAGACCCTTTCATCTTGGGATGTGAGTGATTGCAAAAGTTTATTTTATTCCTACATTTAAAATTACACAATTTGCCTAATTACTTACATCAACAAAAATCTGTGGAAGGTGTGACCGTGCGTGTATGTGTGATTCTTAGCATTTTACATTCTGGTACGCCAATTAAAGATAAATAAACTCACTGGATTGAATTTCTTGCAGTTATCAGTATATAATATGCAATACTGATATCAAAACTTTTGACCTGTAGTGACCTGAAAGAAATCTGTGAAAAATCTCAACGCTACATTACTGTATATTATTACATTCCATACGTACAACACAACACAACTCGTCTTATCGCAATCTCCTGCCTAATTCATTTATTACGCCAACCCAGACACTGAAGTTCATGTTCATATAATTTATCTCAAGCCTACACATTACATAATTATTATAAGATAAGATTATCTTGGCTATACTAAAGCTAAACCCGTCAGTTTGTCAGTTGTCAATTGGACGTTGATTTGCTCTGTGCTTGCGTTTGTGTTTCTTGTTTCAGTCGTCTAGAAATTATTTTTTGAGAGAAGTAGTCAAAAATGGCTAAAGTTATGCGGTACTACCAAGCGCCCGGGTTAAGTCCCAGCGTAACTTCTGAAAGACTCGGCACAATTTCGAGTCTATCGCCCGTTACTGTCAAGGAATTGACTACGGAGAGTTGCTTCTACGTGGAAGCCCAAGATAAATTGATGGACTCGGAGATCCTACAAATTCGTTGGATTCTCGCCGGCGTCCTTAATCCTGATTCCCTAACGGAAGTTACAAAAATGCCTCTGCAGCCGGATGCTAAATCACTTTTCATTGAAATCGGACCAAGGTATAGAACATTTCAAAGTTTATAGGGTTGTTACTTTATTCATACAGGTTAATTACTACTTGTTAAATAGTTTCTACGGAAATCGGGGTTTCGTGTTTTACATGGGATACTCATGACCATGCTGTTTTACTAGAGAATTGTGCATATATCTTTAATAAAATAAGGGAACCTGTCAATAAATTAAATGAATGAGTACCAGTAAAATTGAATAACTTTATTTGAGTAATATTTTCAAAAATACATGTTAGTCTACACCTGAAATATAGCAACAAATCTGTGTATGAAATTTTCCGACAGTTTCCCAATATACTTATTTGATTGCAAGTAATACAAGCAATCACTAAACCGGAATGATAATTCGTTTAGATATATTTGTTTGAAATCGTGTACTACCTCTGTTACGTAATAGCATTGTTTTTCTGCTGTACATATTTATTGTAGTACATTTTGTCATTTTACCTTGCAATAAGAATTACAGAGATAGATAGATGGATATTAGATATGGATAGGTACTCTACCTACTGAACTAGCTGAACTGACAGACTGGTAGTTGGCTGGATCTGTGCGTGAGTTGCGGTTGTAAGTTCATATCGTTGTCGTTTTCAGTAAAGTAACTCAATATCCATTCCCAAACAGGAAATTACTATCCATTTTTTGCAGAATTGAAAACTGTATACAAACAAACTCATTTTTCGTTTCATGGTTTACTGCTCCCAAGCAATCTTGTAACAAGCAGAACAAACTAGACTGTGAGTGAGTGTGTGACCAACGATGAGAGCTGCATTGGAATGGGTATAATGTTTCCTTCAATTTCAGAGGTCGTATTACCATGTACACTTTTCCACTTCCCTTTTTTACTTATTTATGCTCGACTGATGAAAATGAATGGAGAAATATGTGGAAAAATCGGGGAACTATGGTGAATGGGGACGTATGTACATACATGGTATGCAAATAAATAGTACGAAGTCGGCAATGATCATTCATATGACGGGAAATGATTTAAAAGCTACTCAAAGTTAATACCTGTGTTTGCAAAGTTAAAGTCGGCAAAATGTTTCAAAAAATCAATATTTTAAAATAAACACATGCAAATTCAAAGTACAGAGTACCTTTAAAACGACACCATGCATTTATAGATGCATTTATAATGTCAAAAATGGCCAACGCTTTGCATATATTCTACAAAACAGAATGTAAATTCTTTACGATCAAGATACCTTGCTTATGTATAAATATTGTGTTGGTTTCAGATTGAATTTTTCAACGGCTTTCTCCACCAACGCTGTATCAATTTTCAATGCAGTCGGATTGAAGAAAATTACCCGTGTGGAAGTCTCGACACGTTACCTTATTCGTTTTGACAACTCGGCTGACAAGCAAACCCTCCAGTCGATAGAAGGAAAAGTATTGACTTAATAATATAACAATTTTCGATTTCTTTCTCGTCTAACTAATCTAATTGCATGTATTTATCTATCCCTGCATGGTTAATCAAAATGTACATGTATATGGATATATAAAACAAAAGGTAAAACTCGTATAGGTTCCTACCGTTATTGCTACATTATGGTGTTAATTTTCCAATAGAAAAACACATCTTAGCTACAAAATGTAAGAAGGAAGGAGTTATTTAGTATTAATATTATGCAGTACATGGATTAGCAAAGCTATATTTTTGGAATACTAATTATTAATTAGTATTTCCAGTGCAGAACAGGTTGTGAACTTTAGAAAAGGCATCTGACAAGGCAAGGCTGATATTATCATGGGAATGAGACGAATTGGTCATGATCATGAAAAATTGTATATGGATGGCTGCCTTCATACACAAAAATATGTTAATATTTCGTTGATACGAACAATATCTTGAGTCATAAACAGGTCAATCAATGGATTGTAGCAAAGCAACCGCTGTAAAAGTATTACTATGCTAATGGTAATGGAGAAAAATATATTTAATCGATTCTCGGCATAGGAATGTCGAATTATGTGCATTATTTTCATGCAAAATGCAATACACATACAATTATTGTATTTTTATTAGAATAAGAAATATATTGAGTTTTCTTCAGTATACTTACATTGTTATGCATACATTATTATATATGGTATATAGTATATGAGAAATAATAATAATATTATAAATTTCAACAATTTTTCCTATATGTTATCCATAAGTATGGCATTGCTATATTTTTGTGAAATATTCCTACCTATATTATCATAGGTACCAAGCACCATAGCACGAATATTAGCTTGTTAGTTAGCTTAGCTAGTATATTTAGGTAGTTTGTGGATAGCGTCGCAATTACTACTTGGACATACACACAGCACATGTTTCGTGTACGACTATGGATTATTATTTAGATGGTTAGTTACAGCTTACAGGTAGCGTGTTTGTTATTCTTTTGTACCAATACAACTAGATCAATGCAAATTAATGCTCTATAAATCTATAAATAACATTTTTACCAATACTGTATGCTTATCGGTACACGTGTCTTTGCAGTATAAAAGTAATTCCCATCCATGTTAATGCCGCCTTATAGAGTGTGTATAGAATTTTATTATGGTTACTACACTAACGACTAACACCAGTACCCTAGTTTCCAATAATAATAACTGCATGGACTTCGATTCGATTGGAACATTCCAATTTCAAAACAATAGCATGAATCATTCAATGCGATGAGAGGCAAATGGTAAAAATACGTAGGATGAGGTCAATAAGGTGGTAAATGCATAATATCTGTCCTATCCAAATGCTCATGTTATGAAGATTCTCTAATTTTTGCACTCCTATGTACTCAAATGGCATTAGGTACATTTGTAAAGGATATGACATTTCTGGCTAATGTAACGGATGATAAATAAAAGATAATATATAATTGACAATAATTGAAATTTATATTAATATAGCTTGTGGCAGCGCTGCATGATCGAATGACCCAATGTCGTTACCCGGAGCCGCTAAACAGTTTCCAACTGGACAAAGCCCCTGAGCCATGGTATGAGGTCAATATTATGGAAGACGGGAGAGCTGCTCTGGAGAAAGTCAATGACCATTTGGGTAACTAAATACTTTTTTTCAATTATTTATGACACAATTAAAAATGTCCATGATAAATATGTGGTTTTGGAGACATCTGCAAGTATTGATTGTATTTTAAACGGCTTGTCTTAACAATTAACCTAGGAAATACTCAATTCAATTAAAGGTAGGTCCCTATTGCAAAAAAGACACTGCTAATAATTCTTGTCTTGGGTCTTGGTAAATATGAAAATATATTTACCTACGCTAGTTAGCAGTGTGCATAATACTAAATACAAAGTGTTACAATATAATTGTCTTGCACTTTTTATAATGTATGTTAGTTCTTGGTGCAACAAGAGCAGTAATACAGTAGAATAGAAACTGTAATGGTATCAGTGCGATTCATTAATTATTCATGAGTTTTCAACTTCAAAGCTACTTTATGATATAGTGTAGCAAGGCAAGGATAAAATAGGAAAGAAACATTAGAGAGCTCCAGCAGCGCTGAGATAAAATGGAGTTACACAACACAAGCCATCCCTTTGTATTCCGTAATATTATTTACAATATAAGAGGCTACACGCATGCATAGACGAAATCTCAACTTTTTTGAGAAACTGTTTCTTGTGTATTACCAGTACTGATAATAATATCACAGTAATGACCGATCGCTATTGAAAGTCGCGTTAAGTATATACTAGTACATGTATACCTAACAGTTTTGTATCATCATTGCCAACTTATATTAGTATAAAATATGAAAAGCTGGATAAGGATAAGTTAAGTACGTAAGTACTATTATAAAATGAATTCTCCCTTTTCATATCCCTGCAAATGGAAATGTTAGAAAGGATTGTATAAAAGAGCCCTGAGTCCTTCTGAATCTCAGAAACCATCGCATCAGGCTAAATGTAAGTACATATACTTAAGCAATGGGATTTGAAAGCAGCTTCTCTCAAATATTTTGCATTACAAATGTATTGATATTTATGCAGTGGATGAGCAAAGCATTTTATCTTAACTGTGAGTTGAAGTCTTGAAGTTGAACTAGTTTGGTCTGTTAGCCTCTCCTAAGTAGATTCTATTCCAAATGTTGTATTATGTAAAGCAGATCTGTTCTCTCCAGGCTCCAGACTCCGAATATTTAATAGTCCAATACGACAAAAATGACAGTTTAGCATTATGATCGATATTTATAGTAGAATGCATAATCTAATAGTACATATTTACAGGGCACTCTGACATGCACAATGCACTTTATTGTATTTTGTTAGAATCAGAAATACACTGAGTTTTTTTCAATATGCCTATAGTATTGGTATGCGTACATAATGACTTTATATGGATAACAGGGAATCTAAATGTTATTTCCTTTTTGATTTCTCATGGTGAAGATCCAATTAATTTTACATACTGCAGCCTAAATACACGAATGTTTGCCAACATTTAAAAATTGCATTAGAAATCAACGAGTTTTTTTTTCTAGAATTCTAAAATATCTTTAAAACTTAAGTACATGGGGCTATTTGGATACCATCCATGCATTTTATCTGCCGATGATAGCTTTTATTTCAGCAATGTGTGGTCCTTCCTATGGTCAAAAATTACGTCATTCATGATTCTACTTACTTACATATATATTCATTGTCATTCTATTTTGTATATTGGAACGTTTGCTTTGGAACTCTAATAATATGTAAATGTTCATAGGATTGGCTTTCGACAGCTGGGACTTGGATTACTACACGGAGCTTTTTAAAAACAAGCTGAAGAGAAATCCCACGAGTGTCGAGTGCTTTGATCTGGCACAATCCAACAGCGAACACAGTCGCCACTGGTTCTTTAAAGTGAGTATTTCCATTTTAATTTCATACATATCATTGGAAACTTCATATGTACTTCCTATTCTGCATCCTGTACCCTTTAGAATATGAAAAGATCAAATGAGACCATTTGTAGAGAAAAGCATAACCGGACCGGAAAATTAAAAACCTTCCCGCTTCCCGGGACCTACGGTCCCGGGAAGCCTTTGGGTCAAAATACCTTCCCGCTGCCCGGGACCGTGTCGGGACCCGGACCTTCGGTCCCGGGATGGTCCCGAGCAGGTCGTGCCTGCCTGCCCGGGACCTAGGGTCCCGCGGTCCCGCAGAAATCGAATGCGCGAGCATAACAAACAAGTATTTGGATTCATTTGGCGTATAATACAGATATTGTTTTGTACCGAAGTTATCTTCTGCTTAGGATAGCTACCCTTGTTTTCTGGTATTTAGTGTAACAATATTTTTCTTGGCTTGTCGACAGACTTAAATGAGTCACTCATGTGTAACTATGCTCACGAGAAGGTGCTTTGGTTGCTTTGTAATCAATATTTCAACGTGCATGAACGATATAATAGGTACACTAGGTGAGTATGTAAATGTATCATAGCATTTACATGAGTATTTCGGTCACGACAAGTAAGGTGAGGTTCTATTTAGTTCTAGTTCTAATATAACAAGGATAAGTAAATAGTACTATGTGGACAAACTGAAATACAAAATATTCATACAAAGCTTAAGGTTTGTCGACCAATACATAAGTAGCATAGAAAGTCGAAAAGCCAAGCTTAGCAAATGGGACACACTATATTATTCTAACTAATCACTCAAAATAATTGACTAAACGGTGAGTCACACTATTCTGAATTTCTGATTCACATGAATCACACTCTAATAAATAGAAAGCATCAGGTACAAATGTAAAAGCCTTTTGGGGTTAACCATTCTAAAATTATATTGCAACAAAACTTGACATTTGAAAGCTGTGAGTCTTCTTTGGGTAACTGAAACAATTTGTCAAAATGCGGTTATCTGCTGGAAATCCTACATTTAGTATTTTTCACAATTATTATAAGGTTGTGTAGTCTCATCTCAACAGAAGCATTAATGCCTGCATACAATGCACTGTGATTCTGATTGCTTGAGCATTATAATACCTTAGTAATGGAAAGAAGTAATGGAATAAACCAAAGCTACACAGGCTCTACTATTCCTATATCATTCATACTTTAGCAAGAAAATGAGATAGAAGAAGTGGAACAGAACAGAAGTTAGGCTGCATTTTAGCGAAATTGAAATCCTGTGTATTCAATTTTGTGCAAAAGCACGAATTCAATTAAGTCTTAATGTCACATACATGATTTATTGACGACTCCTCTCTAGAGACTCTAGAGCTTACATAGCTAATCGTAAGTAGGAGAATGAATTAGAGAGCTGTGTGTTCTTTCTGAGTTATGTTCATGAGAAGCTACTACTACAAATATTTTACTGTTTGTACACCATTTACTGAATGCATTTTTTGCCCACCCTTTAGATTGCATTTTACATTTGCCGGATAAGCAACAAATAACAGTATTTTTATCTAACAAAAAATTGTGGCGAAGATACATAAAAATAATTTAATTTAATACCAAAATTTTTTAAGTTGAAAAAACATGTAGTAGTAAAAAGTAAATTGGTCTTTTCTGGCGAATTTGTAACAGGCATTTTTGTGAATAATCGTCCCAAAATTTAAGCCCAGACAATTCTCTTTTGCAGTTTTGTAGCTACTAAGGTACTACTATATCGCGTAATAAATCGTATCTACAAAGTAACAAATATGTCAGAGTCCAGAGCTGACGCGAAAAGCTGGCGTTGAGTCGTTGAGTGTTAATTAATTCTGTGTAATGAATGATGAGTTCTATTATTTCTACTCTGATGCTCATACTGAACAAGTACATAAAACGGGGCATGGATTCTCACAATAACATCAATAGGAATTTTGTGCAATATCTTGTAAATATTTGTAATTAATTAAACAATAACACTAAATTCTCCTGAAACTATTTAATTTTCAAGTAAAATACACCTTCTACTATTCCCACGCATTGCAATTGGGTTTTAATCTCCTCTCCCCTGGTGGGTATATTGTACCATGCCTTTAATTAGGTTATAATTAAATAATTGAACTCAACAGTATAATATGGTAAACAATTGCGTGGCAATTCCGTACAGTAATAAATAATCTAGAATTTGCATAATTGTTATTTAGTACGTTAAAAATCTAAAATATACATTTGTTTGAAGCTACATGATAAATCCATGAAATCTGATATTCTGCAATGACGTTCCAACAAGCATTATAATACCTAGCTATAGCTAGTAGTATAAAAGTATACAGGTAAATTGCCATTGGCAGTAGTAGAATATCCATGTTCCCAGGTAGAATCATATCCAGTAAACCAGCCGTATCCCGTGCGGGTTCTACCCGCACTGAACATTGGGATCAATTAGGGAAATGGCAGAGGGACCCGCACGGGTTACAAGGAAGTAATTATAATGTTTTCCCGCTTGGGA